>JAQFXL010001181.1:0-13476 GCA_034693445.1 Edwardzetes edwardsi | reverse complement strand
AGAGAATTTCGAAGAGGTTCGTCGAGAGGACACCACTGAGCCCTTTCACACACCTGAAGACCCCCTGAACCTCTTCAGATATCTTAAAGCTATTTTACTTTATTTTCCAATCAAAACAGGATAAAATAAGCAATGCAATTTTTGGCCAGATTTTCAAAATGATTGCAAGTAATTCAATGCAATTCCAAAAATTAATTTCACAATCAATTATTTTAAAGGTTTTCACGATACTAAATGAATTGTTCTTTATAATTTTAACTCTAGCCTCTAATATAAGCTATCTTTAATCTTTATCACCAGTTGACTTAAATCTATATAAATTATAGCCAGGGATGGCGAAGGATTAGCCCACACCCCTCACTCTAGAGCCGAACCCCACATTGAAATTTGGGCGATTCATCGATTAAGATGACTGCCAATCAATGCTGAAACTTGGCTTTAAATCAAAGTTGATTTAACTGGATTTGAAGCTATTTAGACAATAGTCAAGCAACTTTAACCCAAAACAAGATATAGGGAAGGACCTTCTAAATGGAGCCAACTAGTCTCGCCATCCCTGTTCTTAAGCCAATCGGCTTTTCGTGGAATATAATAATATGAAGTAAAAAAATATGAAATAAAAAGTAATTTCCGTTTTTTGTTTGGACTCCTATTTTAATATTGAATAAAAGCGATGATTAAAAGAGAGATAATATACTAAATAAGAAATAATTATTAAAATTTTGTTTTCATAACAACAGCGTAATAGCGATGAAAATTATCAATTTTCAGGAGCTTTCTATTCCAATGTCACATACTTTGCAAGTTAATGGAAAAACAAATTCATAATCGAGAAAAATAATTGAGTTTGCATTTCATTATAGATCAATATTATGAGTCAGAGATGCGCAATTGCATGTGCCTAGCTTATTATAACTTATAGCTAGCGACTCAACAAGTTAATATTTTATTCTGTTAATCATTTTTGCTTGACAACGGTCTCACAAATTATGAGATAATTGATCATTCATTGAAACCTTTAATTAATTTATCTTAAATGACCGAGTCACTTTGGTTTGACCATGCTTGGATTTTGTTTTATCCTTAATTATGAATTTAACCGGAAATTTGAATTTTCTCAGAAAATATATTAATGAAATGTAAACATTAATTCAAAAAAAAAAACGTTAGAAACAGTTTCCAAATGAGATAAATGAGCAAAGAATAGATCGAAAATTTCAGATAAAGACTAAAATATTGAATGGAATTCAATTCAACACAAACTGTTAGATGAACTGATTTTCCCTGGTTATAAAATTGTCTGGAAACAAGTTCCGGTAAAACTAGTAATTGAATAAATCTCCAGAATCAATTTGAATTTTGTGTTAAGACAGATCGTTTGAGATCTGTTAATGTATTCATTTTTGGTGATTGTGTCACACGGTTTACAAAAAACTAAACCAATTGTGAGCTCAAAACCAGTAATAATTTGATTTATATTTGAAAACATAATTAATGGTGTTTTCAATTAATTACAAATTTGGCGATAAATCACTTTCCATCTCATTATGATTTGTTTGCTTCAAAATATTATGCAAAAAATTGTTATTTAATTTTTCATTCACTTTCTGAGCTCCAAATCATCGATTTATCTCATAATATGTCCGTTAAATTAATTTTAGTTCTCAACTATTTATAACATTTATGATTAGTTCTGATTCTGTTTTCTAATTGATAGACAAATCCTAACGAATGTCTTCCAAAAAAAGATTGTTATATAAAAACTTTAATCCCTTTTCATACAAATTAGTTGACATTAAATAAAATTCTTTTGTAATCTATTTTATCATAAATTTAAAAGTTATATAAAAAATGACATTTGTTTGCATTGGATTTATTTTTATTTCATTTAATCGTTAGCTTATTCTGTCCTCTATTTTATTAAACTCATTCAAAATGAGTGAAATATAAGTGGAATTACTGTATCTTCAAGTAATTTATTAAAGTTGATTGCTGGAATGATCAATTTCAATGCTTATCAAATCTAAGCAGTCACATTTATTTTTATAAGAGAAAATTAATATCTTGTGAATCTCACCCGATGTTCAGTTATCCCAAAGAAATTGTGACCACTTTGATGGAGAAGTGTTTTGGCTGTTGTTTGGGCCAAAAATGTTCATCGATTTATTGACTTAAATGAGCAAAAGATTTTCAATAATTCGATTCACAAATTGGACTTTTTTGTCGATTTTTATCAAATATGACGAATATTTTTCTTTAAAAAAGTATTCAGTTTTTCAGTTTTTCTTCGCGAATCACATCAGAGAACAAAAGCTTTGAAAACTTGTTTAGATATTCAGAATATGCATACATTTCGCTTATTTAAAACAAACAAGCACATATTGTGTCCATCAACTCAATTGTCTTATCTGTTTAGATGGGAACAGACTGTCTAACCCTCTTATCAGTCATTAAATGGTAATAATTCAAAGCAAAAGTGTTCGCAAAAGAAGATTTAAGACATTTATTATTTCAGACATTCCATAAAAATAGCATTCAATACAGTTTTCAATTCCGGAAAACTCAAGAGTTTGAGTGCGAGTTCTGTTAAACACAAGTATAGGAAGTGCTCTTTGAAATAATATTCTCAAAAGTAGGCGTTGTTTTTATTGATATCATTTTACATTTCATATCGAAATTTTTCTGTCGATTGACTCAATTTTATCCTTTGGAGTCTATATAAACCCATTTTGGAAATTTCCATTAAATATAAGCCAAGAGAACTTCTGTGGCTCATTCTGTTTGACATATCGCCAAAGGGTTGATAAAATCAATAATGACTTTTCTGTGAATTTGTGTCATTCATTTGCATTCGTATAGCAATTGATTGAAACTAAATTACGACAAATTCAATTCAATTTATCTAATTAACAATCATGCATAATTTACCTTGTTCACTTAAACCCTTTTAGGAGTTATTTTCAAACTAACTAATTAACTAGATGTTTTATTAATATTTGAACTGTACGTCATATGAATAAAGAGCTCTCAACTCATATAATATTATGCATATGAATGCTAACAAACAATGGGTCAGTAAATAAGTGATCGGTCGGTTTGATAGGTGATTTTTTATATATCTATAACAACTGTCAAGCTCAGTTTGAAGAATAACTCCAAAAATTATAAAGAAACCATAGAATTTTAGTTGTTCTATGCACATTTTCAATTGAATTTTAGAGTATGTGACATATGATATAGAAGAAGACAAATAAAAGTATCCTAAGAGAAAAAAAAATACATTTTCCAATGTATTAAATTTTAATTATCTTGGCAAACAATCCTGTTGAATTTAAATTGAGAAACTGAAACTTGAGAAAACTTACTTTTCTTATTCCCTTAAAAGAAGGCAAATTGAATGAAAACATCTTTTATTGAATTTTGTTCAGAAAATGCTTCAAAACTAAGAAGAAAAGTCCTAATATCTTACGTCTTCTTAGCTCTTAAATTGGTTGTATTTTATTAAATAATTTATGAATAGATAGTTTTTGTTTTTCACTCTATTAACCAAAGGTATAGAGTATATAAATTCTTCGACTAAACCCCACCCACCCTACCCCAATTTTTCTCAGTATTTTGAAAATTTCAACAATGGTTTCAACAATAAGTAACAATACTTCCAAGTAAATTTGAATTTTTTGAATATTTTGAAAACATAAAATTTGTTCTAGAGGGTTGAATCCAGCAATGAATTCAACAATAGGTAAAAATGGTTTCAAGAGAATTTATAATTTTCTCAACAGTCTGCAGTCAAAGCTCCGAGATATTTAAATTCAATATATTTCAATGCTCTGACTTCTAATTGAAAGGGTTAATGGAGTGGTTATTGGTTTAATTTCAAACCTTGTTTTATATAGTTGTTTGAGTTATCGGAAGAATTCAAAGAAAAGTGTTTTGGTTTTTGACAAAATATTGTCGCAAATAAATCAGTTTTAAAATGATTTACGAAATACTTTACTTTAAAATTCTATTAACTGTTCATAAAGTAAACGGAATTTCATTGAAAATAAGCCCAGAATTTAATCCGCAAATAAAGTCAGAAAATCTTTGATTAAATTCTTTGTTCTCTTCACTCATTTTGAGCCCAAATTTTCGCCCATTAAGAAGATTAACGATTTTATATGAACTCTGACACAAAATTATGAGATAAAAGACAGTAATCTAATTGCGGACACTTTTGCAAAATTATTGCAATTTATCACAAAATCAATTCCAGACTCAAAGTAATGCTGTAATTATTTCGAGTGAATTCCCGTGAATTAAAAATCAAAGAAAGTTTCAACTTATCTGCTAATACTTGAAACTAAATACTTGAATAATACTAATCTGAGTACTTGAGTGGAATTTGTTGACAATTAAATGATTTCAATAATAGTCGCTAATAATTGTTGAGCTCTTCAAACATTTCTTTGATGTCAGCAATTGATTGCAATTATATCCATACTTAATGAATAAGTTGTGGATCCGATACATTAAAAGACTTGAGAAAAGACCAATCATTAGTCAAATACCTATCATTAATGAAAGGAAAACATTATTCTGAGCTCAAATAGAGATTGTTTTGAGGATCAAAGAATGTGATGCCGCAAATCAGAGTAATTTTGCGCTAATTGCAGATATGGATCACAAACATCTGACACAAACACATTAGTCTCTCCCAGTTATTGTCTCCTCTTATTATGATTGCAAAAATCATAGCATTGAGACCACTCTTCAGGTCATATCAAGGTCTGGACGAATACTTGTCCCAAAACAATCATGATTTCAAATAATGACCAAAACAATTATCACTATTATCTTGGAGTCAATTAAATGTATTGAAGTGGCTGTTAATGCATTTGATTTTGTCCTTTTCACAAATAGATTGGTGCAAATATATAAGTTATGATTCTTAGTACTATATATAACGCGAGAAAGAGATTAATTTAATTTAAATGCGTTCAAAGACCTCAAAAACCAAATAAATGTATTCTGTGTTTAGTTAAGTATAAGTTAATTAATTTGATAACTAATTGAAACTCAATTGCATTCAAAACTCTTTTGTCGATTATTGTCTATTTTCAGAGACTGAAGAGACCATTCCTGACATAAGTGATAATCATATTGTTCTATAAAAGACCTCACGGATCAGTTGTTAACCTAAGAGGCAAATAAGCAATTAATCATAAAATTCTTGAATTCTTATCGTAAGAGTGAATATCTCAAAGACTTATCTATTGTTTAATTTCATTGAATTTCGCACTAAATATATTCGACATTCAAATAAGTATTTGTTCTCAAAAATAATAATAATAATCAAACTTTTGTTGATTACATTATTTTCTACAAATTAAAGATAGAAATAAAAGCAAAACTATTAGTCTATCAGTTAGTCATTGAATGCAGAGATTTCGTAATTCGGTACCAAATGTGTTGACTAAGACTTTGTGCAGAATATAAAATTGTGTTGCAATTATTGATCGACATTATCCTCACTTAGTTTTCGTATCAACTCTTTTAAAGAAGTCTTTTTTGTTTTCTTATTTTTCTGGTCTACTTATTAGCTATAATTTTGTTGAGAAAACATTTTCTTTATGTTTTGGGTTTTGTTTGACTAATCGTTGTCTTCAATCCTATCTCTGATTCTGTTTCTATAGAAAACCTTTTTTCTGCTCAAAACTTGTCTTCAATTATAGAAAAGTATTTGCTTTTGCCTTAAATAGAGTTTTTTAGAGAAATTTCTCCGTTTATTGAAAATATTTGATAAATATTTGCTATAACTAGCAATTATTTCAAATGAAATGAGTTGTCATTATGTCAATCAAAATGAACTAAACATCAATAATATGTCGAAAATCCGAAGCAATTCATACAATTCGGAGCAAAGTATTGGAGCCTTAAGTCTTAGTGTGAGGAATGTCTCAGCAAAAGAAAAGGAGCGAAAGAAAAGTCTTAACCGTTTGTCGTCTCCAATTGATAACAACATTTCACCGCCGAATTACTTCGACTTAAACCGAATCGTAATCGAGAGTTCCAGCAAAAAGTCACAACTGATCGAAGAGGAGACACATAAGTTGCAAATACAAGGGCTGAGAAAACGTTCGGATGCCGTCGATGGTATGGTCGCTGTGTTGAGTGCACTCTATTGCAAAGTTCTCGTCGTAATAGGTTTGTAAACACTTTTCATTCAAATAAAATATTATTTGCAATAAAATTATTTCACAATTTCTAATGCATTCAAAATTCAGAATAAATTCTTAGAAATGATTTGAAATTTTAAACTAACAAAAAAAACTAAAAGAGTTTGTGTTTTCGAGTATTTTTTTGTCTTTCCAGGCGTTTGTTTTCCTATGGCTGAAGTAATATCTCATAGAATACCCATCGGATGGTATGAAGGCTTTTATCTGTACTTATATATGGGTTCGATTCTATTCCTGATATTTGTATACCTGTTCCTTTTGCACCGAAAAAATAATAAGCCTTACGGCAAAATTCAACGATTCTTTCGCTCACTGCTACCGAATCGCACATTTCAATCGGTAGAATCAGACTGGGAGAACGGCCGCAAAAGCACTAGCGATGAATGCAGTGATGTCTATGACAATGAACAGCTTCAATGTGGTTCGTTTTACCTAAGGCTGGGAGCAGTGGCTTTTGGAATCGGCTCAATGATATACTCTGGTCTAGAATTCGCGCAATTCTTTGAGCTAGATACTTCCAATTCCAACTGTTATAACTTTCTGTACGGATTCACTCCTGGCTCTCACGTGGCCTTCACTTTCATTCAACTCTATTTCATTTTCATGAATTCGAGAGTTATAATAGGAAGACATAAACTAATTGGTGAGAAATAATTAACTTATTTATGAACTGATTGCTTAATATCTCAAAAATGACATTTTTGTTGCTTTTATGTTAATTGAAACTCATTTTCTTTATTAATAATATAAATAATAACGCGGTTTATGTGTTCGTACTCTCAGTAATAGACTACAGAATATTCTCATATATTCTTAATGAGACTATTATTCATATGAATGATATCCAAAGGAAATAATAACTGTTTTTGTATTAAGGCTGAGAACACTTTGCCCGATATTTTTCAATAAATTTAGCATGTAGCGTTTAATCAAAGCTCTAATCCCATACCAATGAATTTATCGCCAAATTATTTTGGGTCAATTCAGAGCAGAACCATTGGGTTGAGTACTCAATCATCGATTGTCTTTTCAGATGTTTGAAAAGATCTTAACTTTTTCTGGTCATCAGCTCATCATTCAATTCAAGTCATACTTTTTTCATCCAATCGATTATTCTGAGTGTTATGTTTGTAAATGTTTGCATTTGTCGGCTACTCATTGCTTATTGAGGATAACTTTTGTACAAATATATGATAAAAACATTTTGTGTGACCTGTCCTCAAATCCTCTCTACTGATCATTTGCTAAATAACTGAACACAACTCAGAACTGAAGGAGAAATTAATTGAAGTAATGATCTGTTTATCGACAGCGAGATTTGGTTTAATGCATATGATTGCGACCAATATATGTGTTTGGCTACATGTCCTCATTCAGGAGACCAAACACCAAATTATGGTTATAGTCAATCCAAACACCACTGAACTTATGCCAGATTTTTCCATCGCTTGGGAACACGTAGACGATGTCGTCGAAGAGATATCTGAGGACTATTTAGAATCGATTGGTCCGTCATTTCCGTCTGGGCTTCAGACTAACCATCAAATTGCTAAACGAAGTTTGGCTGACCATTCACTTCATATGACACACGGCGAGTGTCGTCGTTCCAATATAATTGGAGAGTTAGTACGAGATGCCTCCCAATTCCTGTTCCCTTGTACTATTGAATACAGTCTAATTTGTGCCGCTATCCTCTACATAATGTGGAAAGGAGTGGAGGACAGGCATGTATTCAATTATAGATAATTCAATAGAGAATTCAAAAAATATTTCTTTTCTTTACTTTTGAGTAAATAAATCAGAAATTCATTGCTTTTCAATCAAACAGTAATCACAAAAAATATTGAATTTGTATTTCATTACATCTTTTCATTCATTTTTTTTGGTTAGTAACAAATCAAATCTAAGGAACAGTAGATCACAGCATAGAAATTCAATGACAAGTACGACAATAGTGCACTCACACCATCTCAAACATCATTATCAGGTGAATTTCAAAAACAAGTCTTTAATGGAATTTTTTGTTATTTTATGAGAAATTTTTGTTGTTTTCATTCAATTGGAAGTGATTTCTATCAATTCTTTTAGCTATTATTTATCAAATCGATTAAATTTGAGAGTTTGAATGTCTTTACTCATTGATAGGTGGACTGCGCTAAAGCACATAAAGGCCTATTCACTGGAATATTCTTATTAGTCATTTGCATCATTTCATTGATATTATTCTTCGTGTTCATCAAAAAGCCTCAATTCAGACATTTGGCAGTACTCCAGGCACATATCATCGAATTATTTATTTATTGCATAAATGCGATCGCTTGTCTCATTGCACTGTTCCAGGTCTAACTTAAATCAATCTTTCAATAACACAAATTCTATTCTAAACTCTTTCATAATTGAAAGCAATTTTTCTTACCTATAGGTACGACAATTGCGGTACAATCGGCACAGGAATGTGGAATTGGATAACATTCTGTTAATTGTAGCCCAGATCGGTCTTTACATCTTTACGATGTTCTCCATAATTGGGGCTCAGTTTTTCAATTTGCAACAAAATACACGACTTGTGCTAATAAACGCATTGGCCTGTCTCATCCAGGCCACACTCCAAACAATATTCATTTTGGATGCCTCCAGACGTTATGCATCCACTGCTGAACAGGTATTTATTCATTTGTCTCAGTCATTGCACATCATTAGCAAAGTTTGATGGAATCAATTGTATAACAAATTTATATAGTTTTTCTGTAAGGCATTCATTATTACAATATGTATAATTACTGACGAGGGAGTTACTCCAACTTTAGTTGGGATGACGGGAATTCATGATGATTGATGCGAGGAATTTAAGATATTGGCCGAGAAAAAAAAATCAACAATACTGCTAATGGATGCCTGGGTGAAAATTTCTAAAATTTAGCTAATTTCAACTGATTTGGTCAAATTTATGTTTAAAAAAGCTGCCAAGGGTATGCAAAAATAACCCAGTAAAAGGCATCCATTTTTTGATATATTTTTGATTTTTTGGGCTTTGAAACTTTGACAGATGTAGTGTCTATTCATAGTTACGTTAAAATTTTTCGTTGGCTCTGATGGGGGAAGTGAGGGAAAAGGGGTGACAAAACAAAATTGTATCAATTTTTCTTTAACAACTATGGAGTATTGTACATATGCTCGCTGTTCATCCCTGACTAATATGAAAATTTATTGAATTTTGTGGCGAATAAATCATAGACTAAATCATCAATTTTTGCTCAAAACAAAAATACAAACACAAAGTCTGGAAAAATTCGATCAATAGTTGAATTCTGAGACTAATTGACATTCGGTTGCGATTATCTGTTGTTTGACATTAAGTCACGACAACTGCTGTCATATAATTAGCTTTTAAATTGAAGACTAATTTTAGTTGAATTCATACATTGGCCCCAAAATAAGTTATATAAGAATCAATTGATTTGCTTTTAAATATTTTAAGCATTGCTTCCATGAATTGATCAGAACTTTCTTTGAGTCAAATATTCTTTGATATATATTGTGTAATATATTCACAATTGAATGTCTTCTCAAATATTTCAATTAATCAAGCATGTTTTGCTTGACACTATGTTTGAACCCACACATGAACTGTGGGTTCGATTCTATTTTGGTATCTCATATAAAGTGATTTTCTATGATAAGTATCCATTGTTTCAATACAAGGACATCACATAAGAGATCACTAATAGGCCATTAAATAATTCAATCGATGGATAACCACAAAGGTTTTCATTATGAATATCATTCTGACATTTTGCTCACCTTTTCCACACAAACGCGTTAAGAAAGACTCTGGTCTATTCTGACCTATTCTTGGCATCTCTTTTTATTTTGGATACACAAACACATAATCTTTTCTTGAAGAAGTTTCTAGATTGTTTATTAGAAATTCAGATCATTCAGAATCTGAGTCTTTTTATCTAAACTTTAGATTCTAAAGGCTCAATATTTTTGTATATAAAAGGTCAAGATCAAATTTCAAAATTTTACTTCAATGATGCAATTCATTTGAAATATTTGAATAAAATTAAGAAAAATAAGTTCTTTTAACGAATTTTGTCATTTTTATGTTTAATTGAGAAAAAATCAATTTTTGTCTCAATTTCAACAATTTTTTTTTAAACGGAGAATAAAATAGAAATGAATTTATTTGGAAAAACAAATTCCATAACAAAAAAAATATAATTAGTTTCTTATTTAGAAATGAAATCTTATATATCTTGTATGTTATATAATATTTTGTGTGGGATTTGGCACCAATTGGAGGGAGGGGGGGGGTGTTGTACTATAAGAGTAGCTTTGAGCCAAACCCCCATGATCCTGGCAAAATTTTGATTGGCAAGCCAAGAAATCTCATGAACCTAGGCTGTAGCAGGTTCGAAATAAAGTTTATTTTGTCAAATAATTGCTAAATATTTTATTCAATATAGAAATTAATTAAAATTGTGTTCAAAATTATCTAATAATCGTTTAATTATATTCTCGATATCTTAAGACTCAGAACTCCTGAATCAGTTTTAGTCAATAGTTAGATAAGTAAAAAGTGGATCATTTTGCGAAATGCTTTCGCCATTTGATTAATCCATAAGTTGAATAAGGAACCAGGGATTTTGTAACACTTGAGCTGTCTTTCTGTGCCTTTTCTATGAAATCCCGTGTTTCATTCAAATCGATCAATTGACTTTTGATTCGAGGATTAATAAGTCGACAATAATATTCAATCAGCGGAATGTTGGAGCCTTTGATTGTTTCCTTCAACACAACTATAATATACCAATGCTTTGGATCTGAGAAAAACAAATTTATTTCAAGAAATCAAATAAAATTTAGATTCAAACCATTTGAGTTGACGTCCAGTTTGAAATCATTTGGAGAGTTATCCCCCAAATACAAACTGTTTTGTAGTTTCATACAATGTTCGACATCAGTTTTGATGATCAGAACAGGGAATGAGTTATCTGAACAATACATTATTTCTTGTATTTCCATGAATGGGATCAGAATATTGCGTTTGAGTTCGATTTCAGTATTGTTTACCGAAACAAATGTAACTTTGAGTCCACTGCAAAAAACATGCAAACCGTGAGCTTCGGATTTGAATGTCCCGAAAAAGACATAATCAGTGATTTGACTCAAAGCCAGCATTTCTTGGGTTGTAGTCTTCAGAAAGTTTGACATTTGATCAAATTCATTCTCGAAATGAGCAATATTTTTCATTAATTTTTGAATTAATTTATCTCTCGTTACTAGTTTTTGCTTCAACTCTTCGACTGTTTGTTTATTTTTCCGATATTTCAGTTTCCATTCGTTTCTTTCATTCCTCATGAGTTTGAAACAGTTGTGTTTATTGACTTTTTTGATTAAAGTATTACATAATTTACAGAATTTATGCTCACATTTGTTCAGATGAGTCGGAAGTGTACTGAATTCAAAGACTTCTTGACAACCGTTGAAATCGTAATCGCATTTAGCCTTCAATTCACTTATAAAAGCATTGATTTTGAAGTTACGATTGAAGACAAAATTCTTGATAACAACCAAATTGTCGTTTTCATTCGGCTCATTGGACCTCTTTTTTGAGCTGAAGACTTGTCGACATTCGGGACACATCATATGATTGCCATTAATCCAGTCATGAATGCATTGTTTGCAGAAAGTGTGTCCGCACTCACTGTTGACGGCATTATTGAAGATATTGAGACAAATACTACATTTGAGATGATTTTCTTCTCTTTCATTCAAATCAACGAATCGTTTTCTATCAAAACCAGACATTTTTAAACACTGAGATTAAACTTTGCTTGATAAAAAATTGATATGAATGATATAAATGATATGAATTACAAAAACAATTTTGTGAAGAATTCATAAAACTTAATAATAATATATATCAAGTTTTTTCAGTTTTAACTCGAATATAAAAATATCATTGAATTAAATATTCTGGTCTCATACCACTCGAGAATTATGAAGTTTTTTCCTGTTGAAGTTGTGTCATCACACGAAAATATTAGTCATTTTTATCCTTGTTCATTCATATTTGTAATATATTTGAAACTATAAATATATTCACATTTAACTGAAGCTTTGGTTTTAGAATAACTCTGTATTTTAATTTATCCCTTCTCATTTGAGTTATAAACCAATATTGTTGAAGTTAACCTAGCAATATATTTGAGTTATAGACTAAATTTTGACCTTGGTTAATTCTATAACAAAACTGTAAGTAATTTGAAATCTATACAAATATTTATAAAACTAAAGATTTTCTGCCAAAACATTTGGTCTCTTATTCATAGCACCGATCAAAACCATGAATTTAATATTAAATCATAAGTTAACTTGGTATTAAATTATCATTCAATATAAGTGTTGATTCATATTATAATTATATTGATTAATGCTGAAAAATGAGATTTTTATTTAGAATTGATCATAATTAAAACATCAAGCTAAATTAGCATTAAATACGTATTTCATATAATGAATGAGACTTTCCTTAAACTGTTTCTCTAAAGAGTGGCTGAAATTGAAAATAATTAAAACATTGAATTAAGTATTGGTTTGAAAAATATTACAATTTTCGGATTCATTTAAATTAGATTTTTCAGGCAATAAAACCTTTTATTTGATTTTTATTGCAAAAAAATCATTGAAAATACCAAGCAGAAAGAATGAGTTCAGAAATTGCCAAATTTTATAAGGGCCAGAGTGTGTTCATTACCGGCGTCACCGGTTTTTTGGGCAAAGTTTTGGTCGAGAAACTGCTTCAAAGTTGTGATGAATTGAAACAAATTTATATTTTGATGCGATCTAAGAAAGGACAGGACGTGAAGACACGACTTAATGATGTGCTGAGTGCTAAGATTTTCGAGAAGTTACTTGAATTAAACCCCGACTCTGCACTTAAACTAGTGGCCATTGATAGGGACATAACTATTCCGGGTTTGGGAATATCTGAGGACGACTTGCAACTACTCATTAGAGATGTTTCGATTGTCTTTCACTCCGCGGCCACCGTTAGGTTTAATGAGCTGCTCAGGACTGCCGTCAACTATAATGTTTTGGGCACTCAAAGAGTCATTGAATTGTGTCGTAAATTACCGAAACTATTGGTATGTTTTCACAAAATATTATTCAATTTTTTTTATTCAAATAAGTATTGAATTAATTAAAGGCTTTAATACACGTATCGACTGCTTATTCAAACTGCAATCGA
>JAQFXL010001180.1:0-13517 GCA_034693445.1 Edwardzetes edwardsi | reverse complement strand
TGCGTGAATTGCCATCACTTTCTTCAGAGCATTAGTCTGTGAAACGAGTGGCAAATAATAAATAAAAGTTAGTATTAAAGCACTTCATGAGAGCTCCCACACAACGTCTATGTCCGATGCAATTAAGGCCTTTTTGGTCGTCGCTAATGACAGTACAAACGCGTGTTTATAAAATGTGGTGATTGTCTGCATTGCAATACCAGTGCCCAGTGTTTTGTTGGCCTCAATTGCCTAAAGCCGACCAACCGATAGGGCATTAAATGAAAAAAGCTAACTGTGCTCTCAACAAGAATATATATACACTAGTCTGGTCTCAAACATAATAGGAAAACCAAATATAAATAGCCGTTCCATTTGCTTACAATCATCACAAGACTGGCCGACCATAAGAATTAAGTTCAGAACTATTGCCACAAAACGAATGAAAACAATAGGAAACGAATGAGAAATAGATATAAAAGAGAAGAAAAACAGTTTCATCTCTAATACAACTCTAAACCTATTCCTCAACTATTAGTATTGTTTTGAGCAATAGATTGGGGACGGCTTGAGTTTGGCATTTCATATCACCATAACATATATCTTATGATATATTGCTATCAATATTGGGACAAAACAATGGCCGACGAAACGGATCCACATCTATATTACAAAAGCAAATGAGATTCTGATTCAATTATGACAAACAATGGCTAATAAATTATAAGCGAAAAATTCAATTTCGTTCAGCATTTTTCTCGAGTCAAAGACAGAGAGCACTGACAGACAGACAGAGTGAAGAGGACTGTACGCCGATGACGACGACAACAACAAAATTGGATTCAATGAAAGACATGAAATATCAGATCAAATGAGGCGAAAGAGAAGAAGACTGAGTGCCAGAAGAGTAGAATATAACAGACAAATGTCGGAAGAAATTATTTGCTGAGAATTCACATCAAATGTAAGGCAAATGGGTTTTTAAAATTCAAACATTGCGTGCGTTTAGACATCGAAATCAGTTTTTTACGTGAAATCAAACTTTTTATTCAGTTTATTAGACAAATACTATGAGAAGAGAAAAGTTTGAGTCAATTTTCGTCCCCTAAAAACAAAGTTAGATATTCTCGACGTTAGGTTTCATCAATCAAAAGATAGCACTGGAATATACTCTTGCAATGTATATACGTGTGTTTTTGGCACTACTCGTGCAATAGTGTACTCGGCATCAGTGGAAGTACTCCATCACTTCATGCGTACCACTGATATAACCAGTGAAACGCGAAAATCTAATACCAGAGCCCCAGTAATTTTTCTGAGCAACGGTATGACCGATAATGCATTGCTAGTCCCAAAAGCCTTATTCCTTTTACTTTCGGGAAATGTATATCCAATTTATGGATTGGTTTTATACCCGATTTTTACACAACAGTGCAGAACCGGAAAACAGTCGCAAAAAATTATAAATACATACAATTTATAGAATTTTTATGGATTTCCATGACTTAGGTCTGGAATAAATTTAATGGAAATACAATCGAAGCCGAGGGACAGCCAAAAAAGAGCAGTAAAAAATGGACGATCAAATGATAGCTCACAACTGCATAATAATTTTTATTCTGCTCATTCTTCTGTAGCATCACAGATATGGCTATGAATACGCTCTGCCCTCACTTATGACTTTCACATTTCGATTTTCATATCCATAATAAGAGGCACAGAATAGAAACTAAAATAAAGTAACATTTGCTATAAGCGCACAGTATTTCCACTGCTTTTTATAATACGGTAAGAGTTAGTAGTTTTACGATTACTAACACCGAGTGAACAGTTCGTGTCGGGAGTATTGCAATCACGTTATTTACCTCTTGGGATCAATGATCGAATCGCACCAACAGCTAAGACTAGCTCAGAATGGGAGGAGAGAGAGAGGGAGAGAGAGAGCGAGAGAGAGAGAGAGAGCGAGAGAGAGCGAGAGAGAGCGAGAGAGAGAGAGAGAGAGAGAGAGCGAGAGAGAGAGAGAGAGAGCAATGAATTTGGTCTCTTTTCAATTGGTGTTATTGTGTAGGCCTTTCTCTCTAATCAATCAAATGCTTCGAAGAATGCAATTCAGTGGCAATTCTGTAGCAATAAGTTTAGCGCCAATTACTCATTGCTTTTCTGATTCATTCTGTGCTTTAGAGACAAAAACATATATTATTTCCAAGTTATTATCAGAGACTACGGGTATAAATGAATGGCAAAACTTAATACCAATCAAAATTAATAGACAGACTTCCTTCGAGTCTCAGCCAAAGAGCAGAATCGCATTTAAAACATTCATAAAAAGCCGGAAAATTTATTCAAAAGAAGAATAACTTATATTTAGTTAAAAATTCTTTTCATCGCAAACGTAATCACATAAATAAGTCTGTAATCCATTACCAGTAGTTTAGGTCTCCCCTCATATTATACAATAATTAATAGTTATATAAAACTTGCATTCATTTCACTCAAGAGTTTCTATTCATCTATAATTTCATTCAATAATAAGACACTAATTTATCGGCTTTTGATAAATCAGCGCAACTGAGAAGTATAAATGTGCTTGGCATTATTTGATACATATAAAACTATTCGGGTAAGTTTATTGATCGAATACCAGTGCAAAAATATAATATCAAACGTGCAGTCAATAAGATTATTATCTATCATAATGTTAATAGCAAATTATCATTTAATTTAATGGATTGACTCAATAAATAATATTATTTTCGGGGCTGAAAAGACAGTCTTTCCTCTACTCATTCAATAAATGAGATGTAATTATCACTAAACAAAAACCGTATGCCTTTAGAGCTGAAGCAGAGCTCAGATATCATTTACTGACAGCTATTCAATCAGCCGTATATAAAGTCATAAAAACAAATACACATTTAGTATGGCATTCATTACATGTTTGTTATACAATACCTGGGCTTTGCTTAAAAACTAGACCTTATAATTCCTATTTCTCATACCTTTTCCTGATTCCTATGATATCACAATATCTTAATGCGTGAGTCGAGTCCATCACAATATCAATGCGTGCTTTCATTCAATTACATTCTCTCTCTCTCTCTCTCTCTCTCTCTCTCTCTCTCTCTCTCTCTCTCTCTCTCTCTCTCTCTCTCATCATAACAGCAAATATTAACAAAATTATACACAAAAGACAACAGTAGTGCAGAATTAATGTTATGTTCAGTGTTTTTTTGCGCAGAGCTGTGTCTGAAAATCAATTGCTAGCAAAACATTAGGTCAAGTCATTGAACACATTTAGATGAGTAAAGGATGAGAGAAATCAGTCGCTATTCAAATGCAAATTTCATGTAACACAGAAAACGTGTGTTTCAGCCATTGATTCGTATGAGTCAGTCATCGATTAGTGATTATATTTCATGACTACTCAATCCTTTTTTATAGTGTTTAGTGCACTCATCCATACCATCCCTATATCACTAGTTTTGAGATTAGTTTTAGATTCAATGGAAAAGTCGTCAGTCATACCATACCATACCGTACCATTCACTTGGCTTTTAATATGAGCACAATTGAAGTCAAAGGCACAGCAGAAGTCTGAGCACAGAATAAAAACATCCTTTTATCTCTAATGAATGATTAACTGATTGATGAGAATTTTATTCATAATATATGAGTCGCACATATTTTATAGTCACTCCATAGCAGAGGATATGTATCAGATTTTTTTGTATAGTGTTTGTCTTAAACATTCATTCTGTGCCAACAGAGATATCTATCACAAGTGGAAGAAGACGAACAGATAGGAGACGAAGAAAATGTATAAAAAGCTTTTCAAATATGAATGGCTTAATATTGGTTCACAAGAAAGTCATACAAATATTTGATGAATACATTTCTCATACATTTCTGTGAAAATTGATATTATATTATATAATAGTAAAGTTTATGTGAACTCTAGTCGAGAGTAAAGTGTGGCACAACTCATAATATATTGCGTTTGAAGTGCAGCCGTTCCTCTCATTGCTTTCACTACTAGTTTTTTCATACAAATGCAGTTTAAATATTAAAAGGGATGCAATTCTCAAGTTCACTGCACTCATAAATTCTGCAATTCTGGCCCAGTAGTCGACAGCACAGAATCACAGGTCTTTCTGATTCGCATAAATTTATAAACAGAAAAGCCATTTATGTCGTAATCATATAAAACTCTATGAAACGTCTGTCCAATAAATACTTATATCAATGATATATACAAACACCAAAAGTATTAGTATATTAGCGGATAAACTACTGTTTGAATCGTTGGGCGATATATATTCTGTGCAAATGTCAAAGAATTATACGCTAATTGTGTCAATCTGTGCACAACTCACTATCGCACACAACATTTGCTGACAGCACAAGCATTTCAAATAACAGTCAATATATTAGTCCTAAATTGTATGAAATATTCTGTGTGTATAATACGCTTAATGTGGAAACTGTTGCAAAATTTCATGTATTCATTGAATGTCACAATTTATGAGTCACTCATATATTTGCAAAAATTATTTTCAAAAGAGAACAGAAGAATACAATAAAATAAATGCTCTAGTCATAAATGAAAATCCATTGCACAGACTGAAAGTGAAAATCGAGTAAAACCTTTTACAACACAGGGATTAAAGTGTCAATAAATAGTGGGATCACTTATTCTGATAAATGACAGAACAGCAGGAATTGCATCAAAGAGAGAGAGAGAGACAGAGAGAGAGACAGACAGAGAGAGAGAGAGAGAGAGAGAGAGAGAGAGAGAGAGAGAGAGAGAGAGAGAGCTGGGAGATTTTATATTTAATTCCATTCGCAAAATCTTGTTTGACTGCAATTTTATGATTGCAACCGATTTTAGGCTTTCAACTACTGGTAGAAAACCAGTGCCAACACTGACAACGATTGAAAGAATGATCAAATAAATTGATTCCTGAATTAGGTTTTCATTTTATATCATCTTTTATTCTAAAAATATATTTAAGGAATAAATTATATGCAAAAGCATTATATTTGAAAAATGAGTGCCAAGTTTCTTCATGAATGAACATTTAATGCCAACTTATGTGAACTGAATGAGCATTTGTACAAAATTTCATAAAATATTATATAATACTAATGTATTTACTCTTATTTTTTCACTCTTTCCTCTATTTTCTCCGCAATTCTATTCTTCATTTCACTCACTATTTGCTAAGAATTTTATTTGAAATTTAATTTATTTGATAACTGACTCAAAGCCTCAAAGAATGAAATCAAATGAAAAAACTGTCAAAAAAGCAAAGAGAAAAAAATAAAGAGTTTTATGTGTTATTTGTCGGCGATATTAGTGTTTACAAAAAGAAACGGCGCGTAAAATACTAAAAAGATATTCGTTTAATGACTTATATATATATTTTTAGCTCAAATTTAGCCATAATTTTGTCTAAAACACAGCAAAGAGAAGAGTTAATGTCGTCGGAGTGAAAAGGTTAGCAAAAATTCTCTGATGACTCTAAAACTCTGGGCTTTTCTGTCATTAACTTAATGAGAATATAAGCCGAATATTTTTTTTTCGGTCGTTCCTCTGAAAAGCAGAGACAAAGGAGCGAAAGGGATGGATAATACTGTGAATAAACATTAATAACTCTTTTCTATAGTTAAGGGATGAGCTCTGAAAAGGACGGTTCAAAATGATTGAAGAAAAAACTCGTCTGACTTTTAGACAAAAATTATTGCAATAGTTTTGGATGAAAAGCAAATACATATAAAGATTGTTTGCAAAGAGAAAGAGTAAAATTGAATGAAAAACTGAGCAAACATTAGCTTTAATGAGAATAATATTTCACAATTGAAATAAATCTTTTGCCACCAAAAGACTAATTCAATCGTTAAATTTGTTGAGCACTGAATCCTATGAGTGCCTCAACTGTCTGATGGAAAGGGAGACACAGAGAGGGTAAAGGGAGACTCATCCTGTATTTGAAAAATTAAAGCACATTTTATTATATTAAATGCAAACTCAACTTCTAAATTGAATTATTGCCCAAAACCTCAATATTCTGAGCGAACCTCAGATAATAATAGGAAAGACTCGTCACTGAAAACCCCCAATAAAATCAACGCTTTTGTAGCGCCAGTAGATGTAATAGTTGTGAGTATTGTGTAAATTGTGTAAAGAGTAAAACAGATGAGCAGAAGGGAAGGCAAGTCAAGCATCGGGTGATATATATTTCCGCAAAAATAGAGACTTTTCTTTTGGCGCTCATCGGACTGCGAACTGTAAGAGCACAGGGTGGAGAGGGAGACAAGTCTCCACAATTAAAGAGTCTGGATAGTGGAGAAAAAAATTCCAAATGGTTTTTCCATACGGGATATAATCACGCCTTTTGTAGTTTCGGTAATTCAGTATTTTATTTGAACATAACTTTTAATTCAATGCATTGATGGAGAACTGAATGCAACGCCTGTAGTGATGGCTCTCTAGCCATACATTAAAACAAATCAGTCTTGCGATGTATTGACTCGATTTTGTGAGTCATTCCAATGCATCTCAATTACTGTATGCCTGGCTGTAAGAAAGACCTCCACTAACGAGATATGAGCCGCCAATAGATCCGACACAAGCGAACAGGCAATCAAATTTTCGGTCACTTTTCACAACAGACTGACAGCCCTCTCCTTTACCCTCATTCTAATGTAAAATTTTTTTGGTCTTTTATTACGTTTTGTGTTGAGCCCACACACCATATATAACGGATGGGAATATGACTCACAGCTCTGTTTCCAGTTGTTGTTTATGCAGTTCTGCAAAGAGTGGTCTCACTCTAACTGAAGAGCAGATCAAATGCTAACCGAATTGCTATGAATTGTTCGCCAAACATATCGGGCAAAAAGTCGATCCAATGCCAGTCATAACAGGACTACCACTTCAGTAGAGTTTAATTAATTGAATTGAATAAATATTAGCAAATTGTGTGCACAGAATAACAGTTGTAACGGAAAAACCAGTCGACAAAAAGTGTATGCATTTCTCAAATGCAATAATTGGATGAAATATATGAATGAAATGCAAAACCAATAGCGAAGAAATACAATAAACAGAGAGCTTCTGACTGAAGGGACAGACGTATGTTATTTATTTTGTTGCAAAGGATAAACATTTTCTTTTCGGAAAAGAGATGGAAATCCACTCTTAGAGCACGTCTATGAATATTATGTGCCGATCCGTTGTGAGTAAAAAGAAAATATTGGCAGCCTTTTGCTAAGAGCAGATGTGTTTCCATAGCCAGTGCTCTCCAGGTTTAAGTAGAGAATAAAATAGAGGACTTGAATTCGGAAAACCAATCCTTATATTAGGCGAAAACCTGAGTGAGAACTGAGTGCTCGGCTCTAAGAAGTATTAGGAGAGCCAAAGACAGGAATTAGTCATTGAGAAGACAGTGACTGAGAGCCAATTGATAGCCAGTCCTAACAGTTGAGTGCAAACGAAATACTTATAATCATAAGACATATAAAACTTATTCAATAATTATATAGAAAATGACGAGAAGTTTGCATTAAACCAATACTTCTGACACTTATATCGCCTTTAGTTTGTATGACAAACAAAACCCCAACAGAACTGCCATTCCTCTTATACTAGTGCGCTTCTGGAGGCAGTTTCTGAGGGCGCAGATGGCGATCATTTTGCTTATATATTATAAATCGTTAGAAAAAAAACTATTTTAGGATTGAATTAAGTATTTGTAGTGAAAGTTATAGAATTGAAGCCAAGAATAAAAAGAGAGAAAAATAAATTCCATATCAAAACAAATAAAATACTGCAATCATTCGCTAAACATATATATGAGGACAGGAATTACGATAGAAATCGATCCGTATGTTTGTTGGCACTGTTTGTAGAGAAAAATCAGTGAATATAATATTCAAGTCGTCGGCACTTCTCAGCTCTTGAGAGCCGAACAGAGGAATTGTGAAAAAATCTCTAATCATATAATATGGTAATCAGGACTGAGCACAGAATTAAGTATCACAGCTACTCATATTGATTAATCTATCAAGTTGGTTTGAAATTTCATAGCTCAAAGAGTTATTTGACTACATCCTTATAGTGAAAGATTGTGCAAGAGCAAGACTGGTCGACTTGTTTATTCCATAGGGGTTTTATATCTTGCGCATCCCTGATTCTGAACAGAAAATGCATTGAATTCATACGTTGAGGGCATTCAACGCTAAAAGATTTAATGCATACATTGAATACACAATTGTATGGTATGTATGGATAGTGTTTGCAATTTGATGGCTCCACTGAAAAAAGGTTTTCTCCATTATTTCATTTTATAGTTTAGATTAAAACTTTGTTTGAGAACAGAAGCGATGGAGAGATTTGAAATTGAATAAAACGGAAGGACAGCAGGAGCTCAGTATATAAGAGCCATTGCACAATACGGGCCAATACTAGCGAAGAAATTACTGCCAAATGAATGAATGGATCCAAATGTTTAATGTAATAATCAATTCATTAATCAATTTTATGTTACGATTATTCGCCTTATTTTTCGCACTTAATTCACACAATAATTCATTTATTATATCAGAGAATAGACTAATATTTGAATTTCTTGCATATTTGCAAAGAGCCGTCACAAAAGTACAAGTGGTTCGCAGCAAAAAAGTAAAAAATGATACATTTATTCAGAGCTGACTTTATAGTTCATTTTTCTCTTGGCTTTGAAATCCCCTTAACTGTTGGCTTAACAAATAAGAGCGACTTTTAGCCAGAATATTCACAAAAACCTCTGTGAGGTTTGTGTGAATTTTATCTCCTTTTTCGACACAGTTTTCATGCCATGAGTTTTATATATTTGATGAAAAAAAAACTTTTCAAGGGATTTATTAGACGACTCATTAAGTGCTCATTTATATTGCAGAACAATCTGAAGTGAAAAGTGAAAAATAGGCTCAAAAAACAGTTGAATAACTTTATTAAAAACATTTAGTTTTAAATCTCATTTATTCTGTCAAATACTTCAAGAATTCATTCAGTGATTGACTAAATCTTTTTCAAAATTCAATTGAATTAAATTCATGACACAAATGAAATGTTTGAGTCATTAGACATGTTTTCGATATATTATATCAGAAATTTTCAAATATTAGATTAGTTTTAGATTATTATTAATTTTGAGAAGCAGTCTATGAAAGGCAATAAATACTTGGTTAGAGAGGAGAGGACAGGGATGACAACCAAACGTTTCATTATTAACAGTGAAGTTCACACTCTATTGGTTTTGAACATCAATAATATGACTGAACGGAACGGAATATTCTATAGCCTATCCTTTGCACATCCTATACATTATTAAATATTATTATTATTATATTTAATATAATATCTGAAAATTTTATAAACAAAGCCGTCGCACATATCACACATATCCTCATAAATCTTATGATAGGTCGACACAATGGAGAGACTGTTCATCTCATCGACGATAATAATGTGCTGTTTTTGTTTCCCTCCAATAATACATATAATATTCAACACATATATAAAACTAAAGCACAAAAACTTTAATAATATGTGTGTTCGCAGAGCACAGGACTTATATACAAAAATACGTTTGAGAATCAATATTTCCAGTGCTAACAGATATTGAGGTCTTCCTCTTGTTAGCACATCCACTAACTGATAGTATGACTGCTAGTGATAGCGACTCTGGACTTATGAAAAGCGAACGCAATCATCAATCCGACAGTAATCGAGTGAAATATAGAATATTTTATTTACCCGAAAGTAATCAATCAAAACCACGTCAAACACTATTTAATAATTTACATCACATTTTCTTTGCCTTTCCCTTTCTGGCTGTGCTCTTCTCAAATCCATTCTCTAATAGAGAGGAAACTCTAATAATAATTAGATTTTTTTTAATTAACGTTTTTCGGCTCATAATTAATGCAAAGATTTTTTGTCTGCAAATTGCAATCATTTGAAGCAATTATTTATTATAATTTTTGCCCAATTATTATAAGAGTCAACAAACAGACAGTGAATTAGAGATATGAGAGAAAAGTTTTAGATCTTAATTAAAAATAATTTCATCGAAAGAGCCTTGATAATGAGTCATAATGGAAAACTTTAAACTGCGGACAAACCCCTAAATGTTGCACACAAATCTTCAGATCCCTTAATGCTATTATCATATGATATTGAGGGTCAGATTATTGCCTAGGATAGAGTTCAGTGTAATTTTGGTCCACTGAACGAGAAATAAATTGCTGAATGACACAACTTCTGTCACACAGAATAGAAGCTCAGAATATAAGAAGAGGACAGACAGTGAAATGTGTGAAAAAATAAATGCAATAAAAATAGTGCCGTAAAAGTATAAAAAATAAATTATAAACTGAAAGAGAAATATTCTGAGCCGTGAAAAACATTGACACTAACAGAACGGAGAACATCGCGGGAAACATAGCACAGGACATAAACTCCTACGTTGTCTAACATTAGTCTCTCGACAGTGTTTTGCAAATATTTCACGGCTCTAACCAACAGTTCGCTAACAAAAAGAAATATATGAAAAGCTGTTCCACTATTTTGTGTGATTTTATGTCTATCATAGCATACAATCTGTGCGCTCATAGATAGCACAGCACAACAGGAGGAATGAAGAGAAATGGATATTCATAGTACTTATTTCACTGGTTTCTCCTCTTATTCTACAATAGGTGTTGGGATGGGATCTAAGAATAATGTGAAATATAAAAATATGGCACAAACTATCGTGTTATGGCACGGGTAGGTATGTAACAATCCAGACTAAGTGAGCTGTGTCTGCACCCCATATAAACTAGTATCCTGTAGTGCACATCAATGCATACCTGATAGTTATTTTGCACATATTTTTCAATAAATAAATGTAGAAACCGATGCTTTTTATACATACAAATGAATAGTGCTTTTAGTGTGGGTTTACTCTCAAATGCAAGTTATGCCAAAAGTTAGAGTTGGCTCACAGCGCAACACACATCCAACGCCACTAATATATACAGTGACCCGAACCTTATTTAATCAAATATCTATTTTTTGCGGCCATATGTCTGAATCATTACTAATTCACATAAAAAGTTAGTATAAAAGCGAATCAAATGTACGTTAAAATAGACTATAGTTTATTGGATTTCATAAATAATTGTATAAAAGACTGCAATACTTCTCTCATAAGTAATAATTTACTGCATATGTAATAAAATGGGAATAAAAAAAATTACAGAGAATTAGGTGATAAGCATTTTAAGCTAAGCACAGCATATGAGAGAGTGGTTCGGTGTCTATGAAAGTGTACCGACTGGCTATGGACGAAAATGTGCAGGGGAGAGAGTTTTTAGGTGAGAAACAGTAGTGAAAAATGTGTTACACCCAAAACTCATTTGTCAAACACAGCAGAGACAGTGCAAAAGTCGGGTCCCCCGATAAATGCGCGGGTATATTGGCTTTTATTAATAATTTTGCATAAAAACAGCTTATCATACCTTTTGAGTTATGTCTGGTTTTGTCAATACATTAGTTCTCCACTCTGTTGGTGTAAATCTGCAAAAATAGAGAGAAAATGTCAGACATTAGACATTAGTTTTGCTTTTATATTGATATCAATATAGAGTACAGAATATACATAATATTTGACTTTTTCTATGAATTTTAATGAAGTCTACGAATAATATTTTTGGCAATGAATTGAATTTTTGAGGGATTTTTTTGCTCATCTATTCAATAATCAGAGAATGAATGTAATGAATAAAAATCGATATCAATATAAACGATGAAAAGAATGAGTGAAGAACTTAAAGACGAAGAATAATAAGAATAAGAGTAAAAGGTTTCTCAAAAAATCAATTCATTCATTGGTATCCCTGAAGAAGAAAATTGAAGAAAAACAGAAAATAGAGACCAAAACACAAAATTGAAACCAAAATAAACGAATAGAAAAGAAATATTTCGGAAATGAAAAAATAGACACAAATTTTTGCTCAGATTTATTGCTGCCATCAAATCATAGCATAAAATCATAATTAAAATAATCACTCGAATGGAGAGAGAGAGAGCGAGAGCGAGAGAGAGAGAGGGAGAGAGAGAGAGAGGGAGAGAGCGAGAGAGAGAGAGAGCATACAAATAGTAGAGAAAAACTAATTGGAATTTGCATTCGTCTGAATAATAAAACAATAGTAGTATTGCTTTAATTAAATACAATTTATTTTATGATTTAATTGATTGAATTGAATTCAATTAACTTAAATGAATGGAAAGGAAGCAAAAAACAGAATAACGTTTTGTATGAAAGTAGTGAACATTTAGTACTGAAAACTAATGCTGTTTTACAACTCAAAGAGAAATAAGAATTAATTGTTTCGGAGCATTGCATTTGATATATTCCAAGAGTGAAAAGTAGCTTTTTATCCGAAAACGAGCTAATGATTCAAATCAACGTTTGAGAAGAAAAGCAAAAAACAACTGAATTATAATTTAGGAAAAACTCTTTCATCTCATCTTTTTCTTCATTAAAGTTCACGAATGTTATTAATAAATGAATGTTTAACATAAAAAAGAGCTAAAGAGTGCACACCATATAGTAATGATTGTTAACTCCTAGGCCTCACCCAAAATCATCTGTCAAATAGTGTTCTAACATAAGACAAGTTGAGCCCAACTTTCGTCTTTGAATATTATCCTTCATATACACGAAAAGGACAATAAACCATAGATTTGTGGCATAAACTGACTTCGAATCAAATTCAAACTAATCATTGCATTGGAGACCAAAACTCGTGTATTAATATTGATTCGTCTTAACATTAAAACTGATTTTTATATTATTTGATTGGATTTCTCTTATTTTTGTTCATTCAGATAGTCTTCAATCATTTGCTTTCAAATTATATTAATGGCTTCAAAATCATATCTAATGTATTCATTTATGGCAATAATAATCATTAACTCGTTTGCCATTAGTTGCAGTCAAGAGTCAAATATGAAGAGCAAAAAATAAGTGTATCTAAAGATTCTCGAATCCATTAAATGCAGGCATCAGTTAAAAAGCAGACGAATATCGCATGACTTTCGACTAAACAGACATTAATGATATGTCTGTCAATTGATGACATGCGACACATCTGACAGACCAGTGAAGAGGTTTTTTTGTGCGAAAACCTGATTCTAAAATAAGAAGTAATCGTAAAGTCATGGTATCAGTGAATATGAATGTCTTGGAGGCACACAAATTCTTGATGTGAGGTCGTGTAACATATCCTGGCGCTCAAATATCAGGCTGTATGTTGTGATCGCTACTACACTGGACCCGTTCATATGCAGGACTAACCGCAACCGTATTGGCGAAGAGAAAGATATACTCTATTAATAAATGGGTATAATATCTGTCAGTTAGCGTCAGATAATTTAGAAATTGCTTCCACAACAAAAACACTGCAGAATATTAAGTAAATGCAAGTAATGCCACAAATACTACATT
>JAQFXL010001179.1:0-13527 GCA_034693445.1 Edwardzetes edwardsi | reverse complement strand
TCTCTCTCTCTCTCTCTCTCTCTCTCGGCTTTGCGTCAGTTTGACGTCAATATGAGGCCGACTTTGAACACAGAACCGATCGATGTTTTCCTGAATACAAGAATAAGATTTGGGCCAACTTTTAGTGAAATTTTACTTTATTTCCATTAATTGAAATAATATTCAAAGTTTTTGTTATTTTTAATAAAAATAGTCTTAGATATGAATTATAGCTAAAACTTCAAATTTCATTCAATGAATTGAGAAATAATATACTATTCTATCGACTATTACTCAAAAATTGTAATCTTTTTAAAAGAGAGCTCAAAAGGATATAATTTTATAAATATTATTAATTTTAATGCAATTATTCATCTAATCAATTGAAAGTAATGTGTCTATAATTAAATAAAATGGAGTTCCGATCAATTTTAATGTTATATGGGAACAGATAAGAGCTCTGCCAGCGATCACTGGATTGTTGTCACAATTAATGAGACCTTGAAGTTGGCAGTACTTCACTCAAAACATTGTATACTTCGAGCATATTTGGCATCACTTTCTATACCTCTTTGTGTACTATGTTTTCTAAATTTTTATCATGCACAATCCCATATTCTCTCTCTCCATTGACTTTGTTTACAAATGAATTCAAAGATTTGTTTCACATTTTAAGACTGAAATAGATTTAGAATTTTTGATTCAAAAGAAAAATATTCAAAATTTTAACAAAAATAGAAACAAATTTTTTGGACAAAAATTATTGGTTTTTCAAATTCTGGCAGTTTTTCAGATAAACATTCGATCGAATGAAAAGTCATTTTATTAAAGACATGTCTTTTGCCATCAAATTTTCCCAATTCACCCATCATTTGAATATAGATGTGGCCAGTTGATTCAATTTCTAGGGGAGGTCAAGGGGGGAAGTTGGACGGAAATAGCGATAGGAAGTAGCCGTTTACGGCCACTTAAATTCAGTTAAGTTGAGCTCAATTTAGCTTAAATCCAGTAAATTCGGTTAAAATACCGAAAATGGTCGACAAAATACCGAAAATGGTCGACAAAATGACGAATAATGGCACAAAATGGCGAATAATGGCCGCTGCGATTCAAATTTCAGAAGTAGAATTTGACTTGATCCTCTTTCCAATATTGGGTGGCATTCATATGAAATTTTTTCGATAACAGTTACACTCAAACTTCAAAACTTATTTAAAAATAAGTGACTTAAAAGTCAGTTGAATTAAATTTTATATTAAATATTTTTCGGAATAGTTTTATATAATTAGGCAAAAGTGGATCCAAAAGGCATGAAATCTTAAATGAGCTGATCTAGTCATTTGTCACTGTAATGCATATCATCGCTAGACTGAAGAGTTTTCTTCATTTCCTTTACTACTATTGATTTGCAATTTAAGCTGATTTCTATATAATGAGAATACTCTAGTTACAGAATATTCTAGCATATTTTCTTATCTAATCTCAATTTTATATCGAATAAATATTTTGCGGATTGCAAATCTTCCAGTTCTGTTACCTTATGAAAGAATTATGCGGAGTTGGATGACCAGAGTATATATGACCAAGGTGTATACAAGCACTCTTTGTGTTGTATTTGAAAGCTGTTTCACTGAAAGTATTCTCAAATTTAAGTTTTAATCTCAAAGATTATGTGTTTAAATGAAAGACATTTAAAAGAAATTTAAATAAAATATAAGGAATGAAAAGTTTTTGAATCCATTTTATACTGACTTCTGTTTGAATCAATAAATTTGTTGATTTGTTAGGATCTGACTCCGAGTGCAGAACAGAGAGGAAGAGTCGATCAATGCATACAACGAGTGATGCCTTACAAACAGTGACACAATTCCGGTCTCAGTCTCTAAATTCCCGCTTTGGATCTCTAGACACCGAGTCTGAGACCGTTATATCCAAGTGTTTGCAAAGAGATGTCAAGAGATGTCACTTCAAATGTAATATCACTCAAACTGAACACAAATCAAACTGAAATAAAAATGAAATCAAAATAATAATAAATATATTTAATTCAATGATATTTTTTAGCACTAATTAGTGATTATATAGAATTAAATCACTTTAATCTGATTGTATTCACTCATATTGTGGGCAAAAATTATACTTTAAATTCATTTTCATTAGATTTTTATCTGTTTTAGTATTTTTTTTGACCGAAAAGCTGTCTTTCATTTGAATGCAATTAAAGACATTTTTAATTTGTGGTTAGATTTGGAATAAAAAGGATTACAAATTGTTAACAATTGATATAATGATTGGTTCCAATCAGTGATCAAAAAGACACTAAAATGGTTAACCAAAATGGGAAAAAAGTCGTGAATTGTGTCCGCATTTTATTAGTCGGAGAATGTATTCAATGTTTTTTCACTTTTAATTAAATCTTTTATTTCATTCAAATGATTAAAACTATTTGTTTTTATTTTAAAGCCGGTGTCGGAAAGACTTCTCTTATATTTTCTCTGGTCAGCGAAGAATTTCCAGAAGAGGTTCCGCCAAAAGCCGAAGAGATAACAATTCCAGCGGATGTCACGCCTGAGAGGATCACCACTCAAATTGTCGACTATTCCGGTATTGATTTGTTTTCCAAACATTTTAAGGCAATCGATCGCTAAAATGTTTGACCGCTTTTCCAGTTTTAAGTATTTAAGAGTCAAATCAGTCCAATAATATTATCATTAAAACTAATCCAAGTACTGAGTCGAGGGTCAAATTCGATCAAAATTAAAGCCATAAATCACTTCAATGACAAGACTTTATCTTAAAAGAGATGTAATTTTCAAAGAATTGCTACAATTATATGTTTTGATAGTCCAGGAACAAAACAGCGATGTTCTCAACCAAGAAATTAAAAGAGCCAATGTCATTTGTGTTGTGTATGCCGTCGATGACGACGACACCATACTTAAGGTTCGAACTCCTCTGAAGACAATTCATTTGATTACAATGTATTGCAATTGTCAACAGATAACAAATCATTGGCTGCCACTAATTCGGGATGTTTTAGGCGAAGAGCACAGCACTCCAGTAGTATTAGGTCAGTCCAATTACGCAGAGCTCTGAATTCATATTTTGTCACTTATTTAGTTGGAAATAAAGCCGATTTAGTCGATTACAGTTCCTTAGAAATGGTTCTGCCGATTATGAATCAGTACTGTGAGGTCGAGACTTGTGTTGAGGTATGGTTTGGTTTCAACCACTTTTCAAATAATATACAATTAATTGTGAATTTCAATTAGTGTTCGGCCAAAAGTTTGAAGAATATATCCGAACTGTTTTATTACGCACAGAAAGCAGTTCTTCACCCGACAGCCCCTCTCTATTCCCCCGACGAAAGAGATGTTCGTTCGATAATTATTCTCAAAATAATTTTATTAATGATTTGATTTACAGTTAACAGAGAATTGTAAGAAAGGGTTGACTCGAATCTTCAAATTATGTGATTTAGATAATGACGGAGTGCTTAATGACAACGAACTCAATCGATTCCAAAGGCGTTGTTTCGATACTCCACTCCAACCTCAAGCTTTGGATGACGTCAAGAATATTGTCAAACGAAGTATTCCCGACGGTGTCTTCGACGACGCTCTCACTCTTTCCGGGTTTCTATTTCTTCACACTTTGTTTATTCAGAGAGGAAGACATGAGACGACGTGGACTGTCCTCAGAAAGTATGGTTACGACGATTCTGTTAGTTTGAATGATCACTATTTGAGGCCGGAATTGGACGTCCCTCTGGGCTCCAGCACTGAATTGACGCCTCAGGGCTATGACTTCTTAAAACAGTTATTCCACAAATACGATAAGGACGGAGACGGAGCCCTTTCCCCACATGAGTTACAAAATCTGTTCAGTGTTTGTGAAAAAATACCCGTTTGGGTCGACGAAGATCTGAGTGGAGTCGTAGACTGCAATGACAAGGAATGGCTAACTCTTCAGGGATTTCTTTCTATTTGGACGTATGTTTCAAACATTTTCCTATCATTTAATTGATTGTCGTTTTAATAATAATTGAATAAAATATTGCTTAGAATTACAAAACGATTTGTGATTTTAATGTTAATTACGTTTTCTTTTAATAGTCTGATGACAGCCATAGACGTCAAACAAACGTTTGAATATTTGGCTTATTTCGGGTATATATCACCGCCAGAAGAGAACCAATTGTCTGCTGTTTGTGGTTAGACTTTGACTGACAAAAGACTACAAATAAGACCACTTCTAACAGATAACAAAAATTAGTCCATATTTGAGAAAATTCTAAAATATCACAAATAATCACATTTTTCGTAAAATACTTGAGAATTATTGTCTTATTTATGTCTTTTAGTGGTTATTATTTATTAGCAATTTATTTGAATTCACTTTTTCAGTAACGAGAGACAAAAGAATAGATCTGCAGAAGAGGCAAACCAGTCGTAATGTCTTTTCGTGCCATTTGGTCGGACCCGAAGGGGCCGGAAAAAGCTCTTTCATGAAAGGATTTTTAGGAAAAAGTTTGCAACAAACTAAAGCCAAATCTAATGTCCATAAAAAGAGTTGTTTCGCCAATTTTGTGGTGAATACCGTTCAGATCTATGGACAGACCAAGTATTTGATCGTAAGATTCGATTGAAAAGTATTTCCCAAAACTTTAATGTTTTCTGTTATTAGATCAGAGAAATTGATATTTTGACTCTCAATCCGAGTCTAACTGATCCCGAATTGATTTGTGACGTGTCTTGTCTTATGTATGACTCAACTGATCCCAAATCATTTGAATACATCGCTACTACTTTTTTGGTAATTCCTTTCATCTGTTTGTAATTTCAACCAAATTTACTCCTTTTTAATGACAGAAATGTTTTTTGAACACAAAACTGCCGATTCTGGTGGTGTCCGCCAAGAGTGACGAGCCCTCAGTCAGACAGCACTACGTTTTTCAACCGGAAGAGTTCTGTACAAAATATAAATTGCCGCCAATCACACACTTTAGTGTGAATAAAGAGGAACTGCTCAAAGAAGTCTATGTAAAGTTGGCCACAATGGCGGCCTACCCCAACTTGAGACGACTGGTTCACGTGCTTTTGATGCGTCCCAACCAATCCTGGGTTTCACAACATTTGGAGTAATTATTCAATTGAATGATTGTCTCTAAGAATTGGTGTCATTCGTAACCAAATTTAGTTTAGAGTTAAGACAAACTTATTTGAATGACATTCTCATCGAATGGCCACTAATGATAGATAGGAGTTATTATCTAACAGTTTAGCTTGCTCAAACTTACTTTCAAAAATATAATCACAAATATTAATGGCAAAGAAACTTAAACTTTTCAATTTGAACTTTCACAAATTAGTCTCAACATACTATTCACTGACCTAACTGTCCCTTTGTTGTTTCAGTGTCATAGATATTATCAATCAGAATTTGCTGGTTCATTTCGTTCACTAGCTTTTAGTCATAAATTACAGGGTTATTTTTGTTTGCCCTGTTAAATTTGTCAATTGCCTGGACATTATTCTTGGAGTTATGTTAAACATATTAATGATTTATTTTTTGGTTTCAGTTCTTTTCAACAGTGTCTTCCACACGACACAAGCACTTGGATTAGAGCGGGAGTGGGTTTAGCGACACTCACTATTGTGGGCCTATTTATCATTCGGTTAATGAAAGCAACGAATAGTCCGCATAAGTGATACAAATTGTGGTGCGATTAGAGACCAATCAATAGTCACATCAAATGATTACGAATTCACTATAAGTCTCATTATTTTGATTTTTAAATGCATTTAAAGGAAGGATCGGATAATTGTTTTAGTTTTAGGGTTCAAATAGTGCCTCAAATTTCATTCAACTATATATATATAAATTGTCCGCAAAATCATTAAAACAAAACTATTTGATGTAAAAAATTAGAAAATCTTTTTTTAATTTATATTTAAATTAAAATCAAATAAATTATTAATTGAAGAGATTTTTGGCCAAACTTTCGAATATTTGCGCCGTTTCTGAAGCTCTAAAATTTTTGATGTAATCGACGCCATCGTCAGTACATTCGCCTAATTTGGGTTCGATTGGAATCCGAGCCAAAAATCTGATGTTTGCCAATTCGGCCAAAGACTGTCCGCCACCGCTCGAGAATATATTAGTGCATTCCTTCAAAGGTTATAATAATTAGTCGAATTGAGACGATTGGATGCACTCACCGAACAGTGCGGACAAACATATCCACTCATATTCTCAATGATTCCCAATATATTAATATTTGCTTTTCGGCAAAACGTGATCTCTCGGCGAACGTCTCCCACAGAAAGAGCCTAACAATTGATTCAATCAAACATTTGCTTAATTCTCATCAAACGTAATAACAAAACCTGAGGAGTTGTGACCAGAATAGCTCCGTCGGGAGTATTAAACTCTTTGAGACACTCAACAATAGCGATGTGTTCATCAGAAGTGCCGGGAGGAGTGTCTACTATCAAGTAATCCAATTGATCCCAACACACATCTGTAAGGAACTGTCGAATCATTGCATTTTTTTTCGGTCCCCTCCATATGACTGCACTGTCTTTTCCCTTCAAAAGGAAACCGATTGACATTACACAGAGTTGTGGACAGCCCTCGACAGTGATGGGAAGCCAACTGTTCGAAACAAACTTTCAGATACGGCATAAATTTTTTCACTTCAAACCCTTCGTTGGTTTGTTGGACATCAGATTCTTCTATTCCAAGCATTCGAGGAATACTCGGACCGCATAAGTCTATGTCCAGAATTCCAACCTTCAAATTGATATTTATTTTAATTGATTCGAGAAAACTATACTTCGAGCCAATACTTTATGGTTGAGATGAGCCAAAGCCAGAGCTAATTGTGTGGCGACAGTACTCTTACCGACACCTCCTTTGCCTGAAAGAACCAAAATTACATTCTTGACATTAGTTAACATTTTATCAAAACTATCGATCAATAAATGTATTTTCCAATTAAATTGAAAATCAGTGATGAGATCAAAGTATTGAAGTATCTTGGTCAAATGGGAAACTACTATAACAAGGAGAAAGTCACAACTTTTCAATGGGACCTATTATGAGGAAATGTTTTTTGTCAGTGAAGACCTCTAAATAGTGATTCATAGAGTCATACAAACATTGAATTGAGTCTCCATTTACTCTATTTTTTCGATGCATTAAATCGAGTGTTCTTTCAATTGTTTACATTATTTTTAGAGTAATTTTTCGACATTTAATTACTCACTTCTAATGCAATAAAATTGCTGTTATTTTAATTGTTTTAATTATTTGTTACTTCAATTCAATAGACGTTTAGGTTTGAAATATTGTGGTAAGTCTTAAGTCAATTGCATTCAATTTATTTTTGTTTGTATTTCAAATGAAAACAATTTTATTAATTTCTTTGATTTAATTAATCTTTAATTTAATTCATTGTTGGCTCTGATGTCACCATTTTTGACACTTTCTCATAATTTGAATGTTATTTAATGAGTTAAAAAGGGTTAACAATGTATTTGTGATGACTATTGTGTCACAAATGAAGTCAATTTTCAGGTATTGAGTGAATCAGCAATTATTTGATATTAGGTTTTAATAATTAGAGTTTAAGTTAATTATCTTATATTAGATATCATTTTATTGATTCAATTAAAGGTTTGCAGTAAATAGTCTTTTAATCAGTCATTGAGTAAGTGATTGACAAACAGTTGGTATCGATGTTAGTCATTAAAAACAGTATTAGACATAAAATTTATTTCATTGAAAGCCGAGTAGTTTTTTGAGTCACTTCTAAACCAACTCTTATTTGAATGAAAACATTAGACATTTGTCTCAACTTTTCTGTTGTTTTATTCATATAATAATTGCAAAACAACTCAAATGTTGCGTTTCTTTGACCTATAATTGAAGTTATATTACAAAACATTTTATAATCATATGATATGTAATAAAACTCATCTTTTATTTGACATAACTTTGAAGTCATTACTTTTGATGCAATGGTTTTTTTGGAATCAAAGTCTTTATATTTAGTGACAATTCCTTTATTTAATGTATTATATGAGTAGTGAGTAGACTAAGTGTCTTAAAGTGCCTTAAAATCGCTTTTGTTTTAATAATTGTTGTAATCGTTTGATAGTTAATCTGAGCGATGATTAACGTGAAGGGAATCAGTCGTAATATGAAAAATGTGGTTAAGAATTACTCCGACGCACAGGTGAAAGTGAGAGAGGCCACTTCAAATGACCCCTGGGGGCCGTCCAGTACTCTGATGTCAGAGATCGCAGATCTCACCTATAATGTGGTGGCCTTTTCTGAGATAATGCAAATGGTTTGGAAGCGACTGAATGACCATGGTAAGAATTGGAGACATGTTTACAAAGCACTCGTTCTTTTGGAATACCTAATCAAAACGGGCAGTGAAAAAGTGGCCCAACAGTGCAGAGAAAACATTTTCGCCATTCAGACACTTAAGGACTTCCAATACGTCGAAGAGAACAAAGACCAGGGATTAAATGTCAGGGAAAAATCAAAACTTTTGGTGGCTCTTCTCAAAGACGACGAAAAACTCAAGAATGAAAGAACCCGAGCCCTCAAAGCTAAAGAACGCTTCGCTCAGTCCATGTCTTATATGGGAAATACCGGCGATAGTATTGGCGAAACTCTTCCGAAGTCATCGTCGAGTTATCACGAATCACTGTCGTCACCCTCGTCTGAGCCTTCTTTGGGCGCCTCCTCACGACCGCCATTGACTTCAGACCTGGAGAATGCTCGGCCACAGACTCTCGGCGAAGAAGAACTTCAGTTGCAATTGGCGTTAGCTATGAGTAAAGAAGAGGCCGAACAGGAAGAAAGAGTTCGTAAGAACGATGACCTCAGACTACAACTCGCACTCTCTGAGAGCGAAAGGAATAAAGCACTTAAAGCACAACTAGAAAAGCGTTCGGCTGTCGACGAACTCTTAAGTTTGAATATGGGTTCGACCGCCTCTTCGATGCCAACCGACCCGTGGGGTCAACCACTGAACAACACGAATACCAGTCCTGTTTTTGGAGGCAATGGTGTTATTTCTTCTCCGATACAAGCCAATAAACCGAAAGACCCCTGGAGTGTACCTACACCTCAGGCTATGAGTGCGCCCATCACCGACAATAGGGCAGGAGGTGACCCCTGGTCTTTAGGAGTCAACCAATCGCGACCGATGTCAGCTCAGAACGACCCCTGGAGTTCTAGTCTCACCACAACACCAACAGATTTAGACCCCTGGACTCCAATCAATTGTGATAATGGCTCTAACATTGCGAGTCCGGGTATGACATCTCATATGTTATCTTTTAATTGATTTTGTTTTGTATATTATTCAGTGATGACAAGTCCTAGGAATGGGTCGCCTATGAATGATATCCGTAAAACTCCGGAGAACTTTTTGGGGGCTAATTCTAATCTGGTTAACTTAGACGCTCTCGTCTCCACCAAATCATCTTCAGGTCTGACCACTATTTTCAGTCATTTATATTAAGGCATTCCCTCTTAACTCCCTCTTAACTTCGAGCTGTATCTCAATAAAAAAAAATATTCGTCAAAATTGTGTCAAAAGGTGTCCTTTAAATGTGCCAACAATTAGGAACTCCATTAAATAAGTGCCACAAATTTGAGGCCATTTCAAGAATTGTTTTGATTTATTTGTTGTAATCTAAAGACCGTTATTTGATTTTTATGGATAGACTGCTTTCAATTATATTTTTATTGAATATGAATTCCCCTCACATTGAAAATTGTGGTTAAGTTTCTTTGCACTGAATATATGAAAAAAGTTTGAAGTATTTCTCATTAATTGATAGACAAATCGTTTTTATTTATTACAAATAAATTATTTATGTATTAATTGAATATTTTGTTTAGTGTTGCCGTTGGGCGGCAATCCATTCGCTCCATCGCCTGCATCGTTGAGTAATCCTTTTCAAGCGGCAAAACCCCCGCCGCCAACCATTAATCAACTTAGAGCTCAAAATCAATTCAGCGCTCCGTTCGACCCGACATCAAATTTTCAACCAGTGATTCAATTACAACAGACGACAGACAATACAGTTATGACCAGTTATGCCACTAATTATCCACAAACCACTCAAACACACAATCCGTTTGCGATGTGAGACGAAAACTATTTATAAATTAATTTTTATTTGTAAATAACGCGCAAAAGTGGGAAGACTTTCAGTGTTTCTCTTATATCCTATTTTTAAAATCTAATAATCTATTGATTCGGAAAACGATTTTATTATACAATTAATGCCTGCAATCGATTCATACGAATATATTTTTGGACACTTCTGTTACGATTGGAATACTTTGAGATCAAGTTTTTGTCAATAAGTCTTATTCGCAACTCATAGACATGGAATGAGTTTTGCTCAGCGCCACCATTCCCTTGGTCCTATTGATCAATAGCTGTCCAGCAATAAAATAAGACAATTTTGTGGTTTGAGCAAGCTCATTCGTAGTGCGACAATAGTTGGCACACCATTTATTTCGCCACTAATTCTGTTTTTAAAGCCTTTAAAACATTAAATATTTAGAGAAATATTTTGAATTTCCTTTTAATTCATTTCATTTAAATTTCGGTTTCATTGGTTTTATTTATACGAAATTAAATTTACAATAAATTTAATTAATAAATAAATAATGTATTAAATCATTGCTGACAATAGTTCGGAGCATTTAATCCATTTTCTCAGATTAGTTGACAATTTTTATATATATATATTAGAAAATGAATTTATAATTCGCTTAAAATTACTTATTTTTTTCAAACCTATTCTTACAAACTATTAATTGAAATAAAGTTTTCATTTATTGTTAATATTAATGCGATTTTCTATCAATTCGTTTGTTTTTATTAAATAATTGATATAAAGAGAGAAAACTGCTTTCATTTCATATAATTTATTAAAGTTTTTACTTAAAATTTGAGTCATTTATTGATTAATAAATAAATAAATGAATTAAATGTCTAATTGAATGAAAATAAAAACCGATGAATGTGTGCGGAAAACCTGTCGGCCGATGTCTTCTCTTTACTCTTCACAAATGAATTCAATTAATCACTTAATTATCGTTTAATTAATTTTTATTTCAATGCGATTTAAAATTGGATATAAAATAATTGATAAATAAGTCATTAAAACGGTTTTATATATTGAAGTAATGGTCAAAAACTATGTAATTCTAAGAGAGATAAGCAGTCGATTGCTGTAGAATTGAATTAAGGAATTGTGTGTCACTTAAGGAGTGCTCGATCTCTGAGTCGTCGACTCTCAGCGATAGCTTCGAATTTCGGATGTTTTGGTTGAGTCTCTTAATTGAGACGAAGCCGTAATCTTCTAAGAGCTGACACATACTCAGGAATTCGCCCTCATTTTTACCGTTATAACTAATGCCGCGTTTGGAACAAATGTTGACAAATATCTGATGGCATTCACTTAACTTCACTTCTTTTAGATTCTTGTGTTTTGATAGCAAAAGAAGAGCGCAAAGAATTATCTGTTGATTGAATGGCAGAAACTTTTTCGACTGTGTTTCGAATTTTTGGCCGTAGACCTGATTCAGAACAGCCATTATCTGTGGAATGTCCACACATTCAGAGCCATTCTTGTTATAACTTTTCTTAGGCGATCCTATATTAAATCCGTTGTCATTCGAGGCCTTTAAGGGTCGAACGTTTGTATTGGAAACAGAGTTGTCATTGGCTTCAACTAAACCGAGAGCTCTTCGGCAGACATCCAACGCTTTTCTGATATCTCCACTGCAGGACCCTATCTTTCGGGCGCATAACTGAATGGCAGCGCCACTAATGATAACATTACTTTCGTCAGACGCTCTTCTAATTCTGTCCTCAATAATGGAAATGATTTGTTGTGTAGTGTATGGCATAAAATGCATTTCTTCGACATTCGATAAATTCAATGCTTTAATTCGCGACAATAGTCTTGTGGTTAAGTCTAATGCGTTGGCGATTCCGATGAGAATCAGTTTGCTTTTCGATGCTTTGGTCCACAAGAATATAGTGTTGAGAACGTCGTGACTCTTAGTGTCCAACTGATCCATTTCGTCAAGAATTAAGACAATCATTTGACTGGACTTTTGGTCAGTCAGCAAATCATTGATTGCTTGCAAACAATCGCTTTGTTTTGAGAGCTTTTTGTGCTTCAATTCACTCAATATTTTGTTATAAATAGAGTTTGAGTTTCGAAAAGACATACAATTTATGGAAATTAACTTAAAATCAAACTTTTCTTTCATTTGAGTCATTACGTGACTCACAGATAACGTCTTTCCAGTTCCGGCAGAACCCGAAATATAAAGACTGGCCGCGCGCTGAGTATCCAAATTTAAGGCAACCCATTCGCTCAGCCGATGGCACTCCGAGTCTCTACCGATCACTGAGTTGACAATCGATAGACTCAACAGTTTTTTAGCCTTAGAAATGGGAGAATCGCTTTGTCTTACTTCACAAGTTTTCTTCACTTTTGTTGGACTCGAACTGAGTTTGTCTTCGTTTTCGTCCAATTGGTTGTCGTTTTTGATACTATGTTTTCTGACTCTTGCTTTTCGTTGGCTTTTATTTTCTTCGATGATTTCAATGGCTTTTGATTTGACTTTTGGTTTAGGCTTTGATTTTGGCTCTGATTTAGACTCAGTCTCAGAGATAACACAGTTTTGAATCAGTTTTTCGCTATAATTAACTTTATTAATGGTTCGCGAACTCTTACGAACACTAAAGTTGATGGTTGATTCATGTCTTGAAGACATTTCAATCAATTTAAGATAATTTATGGCAATATATAATCAGATTAAAAGTCAAAGAAATTGACACTTTTTTTGGCGCTTTAAATGTCAGTAAAGGAAAAGTCTATCAATAATTTGGCGCTTATTTTGTGCGCAAAAACTCCTTATTTATAATCATTTGTTTCGCTTTTGTGACAACTTTTAGATGAAGTGCTGACCTCTTTGTTTGATCTTATCTTCAATTCCAGATTTAATTCTCTAAAATATTTCAAAGATTTTCATTTAAGATGAGGTCATTTATTCATTTGAATGTATTAAGTTTCGGTTCAAACAAAAGATTAAATGAATTTAATTTAATAATTTTTCTGAATTTTGTTTACAGTTTTGTGAAATATATTGTTGATTATAAGGGAGTAGTTTTAGTTCAGTTCTCTATAGAAGTGGTCTAAGCATTGCTTTGATTATAGAGGAAACAAATGTTGATTATAAGCGACTTTTTTTTAATGTCTAGTGAAGTAAATTTGGAATTTAGAAGTTGTTAGTTATAAGGAAAATTGATTGTATAGGATGTTGATTATAGTGGCAGTCAAGTGTATAAAGAAATTTTTTGCCATTTCGCTCTATTGAAAGAATTCACCAAGTTCTTTCAGGCGCTATAAATTATACATGCAAGATTAGTTGTTACAAGTTAACTAATTCACTTAATTGTTTGCATCTTTTTTCTAAACACAGATTTTC
>JAQFXL010001178.1:0-13534 GCA_034693445.1 Edwardzetes edwardsi | reverse complement strand
TTTCTTTGAAGTCACTTTCAATGGCCAAGAGTTAAAGTCATTGAAAATGTTTGAAATAAAAAATGTTTTCAATGAAAAAAGTAATGCTTTATGAAAAATGAAAATTGTCCAAGTGTAGCTCAAATTTGAAAATTCGAAGATAGGTATCATTTTCTCTTGAAATTCTGGTGTTGCCTATCCTGACCTCCCCTACGGCTAACTATACTTACATAATACAAGAGATACACATTTTTATAAAATAACCTTTCAGTGAATTTGTTATTTTTGTCCAAAAAAGTGAATTTAAACTCGAATTTGAGTCACGATTTCACGATTTATATCCGAAACAAATGATTGATTGAATTTTATTATGTTATATATGGTATTATCGGTTAACATATACACCGCTTTGGCCCTACTTTTATGTGAACTTTAAAAAGTCGAGAATTTATTGGTCTGACAGACAAACAAACATTTATTTCAATTTGAAATCAATTATTCATTAAATAAATTATAGACTTAACTGAAGTGCAAATCAATTTTTTATGTGATTTAATGCGAGAAAAAGTTTCACTCAAATATTTCGGACAACAAAATTACAACTCTTTTTGATGAATAGTTGAGGTGTTAGAAATAGAAATAACCAAGGTATTTCAATCGGATAATGTAATAATAGAGACGAAAACGTGGAATATTAAAGTAAATATCAAACTAGAACGTATAACGTCTTATATGTTCAATATTTAAACGAGTTAGGTTTGGTAAGGTGACTTAAAGCTTGAGGAAATTTGAGAATAATTCTCTTTTTTGTTATCCCAGTTCTAAATTATGTAAGAAAAAGAAGTCATGAGAATTCAATTTCAAACTCAATTTAGTGAAAAAGTGTAACAAAATTGTAGCTCATTTTGAGTCCAAGTTTAAAATCGAATTTACATATGATTTGAAACGGTCTAATTTTTTTCGAAATGTCCACGAGCATTATAGGATTTTCTACAAAAGTAATGGTATATATTTGTCAGTGATGTCAACAAGAGATCAAATTTTACAAAACACTATAGAAAAGTCCAAAAGCTTTCCTATTGCAGGAATGGGCGACGGATGGCAACAATTTTAAACAATTTAAATCCAAAAATTATCGCACGAAAGGAATTTACAATCAATTTATAGTTTAAATGACTTCAAATCATATAATTATTCAAATTCCTAAAAGAAGTCGTAAATTGAATCACGAATTGAGTGATTTGTCTTTAAAAGGGTTGAAAATAACTGAAAAATAAAAACTTTTGATTTGGAAATAATTTTATTGATCACTAAATTGTTTCACGAAAAATGAAATAATAAGACGCTAATGGAAATCGGATTTATATCTGACGGCAAACTTTAAAATTAAATTCAAACATTTCTTATGTTTTTTATTGATATAATGATTGTTTCAAAGGAATTATTATAAACGAAAAACACTAATAATAATCACGAAATTACTATTCATTAGTTTTGTGCCCAAAACTATGCCTATTATCAGTCGAGACATTCATTCTCCTACTAATTATGTTTAAAGTCATGCCATAATAGGCATTCCCAGTGCAATATTTCCATCAATTCATTTCATATTCGCCTTTTTCCAGTTTTCGGCTTTAATATTAATCTCATATTTTTTGCCAGTTTTTCATCTAATTCTCTATTATTTTCTTCTCAAGAATTCAGTCTTAAATATAATGCAATCTTTTTTAATGACTTCTTCATGAGTTCTAAAGTATTGTATAGATTTTCTCTCTTCAGCTCATGATTTAATAGATGAAAAATTTAATATAAATCTCTGGGTCTTATGCTTTCAAATTAAATATGTTTTAAACCCATTTTCTTATTGAACGCCAGACTGATATCTGAATCGATTTTTTACAAAAAAATGAAATAATGTTTTAGAAATATAATGCAATGAAATCTATAGATTCAAGGCTTCGATAAAAACACGATATTTAGTGAAATGTTAGATAAAATTTTACATTTTATATCAAATATTGGAAATCTATTTTTACATATTTGCTCTGATATTCAAATTTAGATTCAATTTAAGAGATAATGTAACAAAAGCTTTGTTTCTCAGGAAAATTGCTCGAAAACATTGTTTTTATTGAATGTTTTTCGTTAAACTGTTTCAAAACATTTAGGTATTAAACAGAATAAAAAGGATTTCCTGTGTCTTCTCTATTCTTAAATAAATTAATTATTAGTAGTCTATAAGGGATTTATTTTGATTCAAAGACGCAATTCCTGTAAGAATTGTTATTTTTGCCCTATTTTTAAGATTAATGTGTTTGAGAACTAAATGTAAGGCTTATATCAATAAGAGTGCGGATCAAAGTCATCAATAATCCAGTGTTAAACCAGAAGATCCAAACAAATTGTTGCACATATTTTTTTGTTGATTCCTATCGGACCTATCAATAAACTGAAGCAATGATAACGTTTTGATCTAAACTTTTCTACAAATTATTACATTTTTCAGTGAACTCAAGCGAACGGAATCTGTGAAAAGTTCTGTGTATTTGAGAATCGATCGATACTTTGACTCAAATTTTAAAGAAAAAAATATAAAATCAGAACAAAACGTGAAAAACGTTGCTACAAAAGAATTACAACTGTGATAAAATGTGCTGTCTTATCAATTAACATCGCAAAGAAAAGGCTCTTGGACATGACTGGACACTTATAGAATGCCTCAGACTATCAGATATGCCTTACTTTCGGCCATAATTATAACTGAATGATACGAATGCTGTTTGCGGTTAATATTTGGCAATAAAGTCACGAATCGATTGATACGGAAATGTATAGATATTTGTCGACTTCATCACATCTTTCACTAATGTTATTAAAGCACTTTTACTATTCATTCTAGTAAATGACAATACTCAAATTTCACGTTAACCACATTATATAACTACACCCATATCTGAGTGATTAAAACTAATTTTCATCAACAATATATGCATACATAACATACATGTATAAACCAAGATAATTTTTTTCCGCCTCAGCCAACATTCCAGGTTTAAATCCCTAATGTTTAAGCATCAAATGCCTTGAAAGAATCAAAATATAATCAATCAAATAATGGTTGGCAGTCATGAAAACCTTCGTGTCATTTGGTGGTAGAGAACAATAGTATGAGGAATGGGTCACAAATCGATAAAAATAGATATGTTTTGAGCCATTAATAAGGAAGTCGATTGAAAGCCAATCAAATACCGCATTTGTTAGGCTATTCATCGGTCTGACACTGACTGCCGACCAAATCAATAAATGATAATATAATAAAGTTTGGCCACAAAAAGAAACAGACGACTAATTCTCGTCTATTATTCTCTTATAGTTATTTGTTTTACTTCTTCTAATAACAATTATCTTCTTTTATGACTTTCCTCAGCAGTAATATCGTTACCAATAAATGTCAATAAATAATATCATTTTATGTACTCTTTTGTGACATTTCTTGTGTTTCATGTCTTTGAAAAAGAGATAATTAAAAAAACGAAACGGAATTTTGTCCACAAATTTCAATACCATTTGATTGATTGCAAAAACTATTTCTTATAACTGAATAAAACAAAATGTGGTTTGAATTCAGAAACATTTATTCAGTAAAAAAATATTCAGTCTTTTGTCTGAATGTTTGAATAATTTCTCGTATAATGAAAATCAATAAAATTGTTATTAAACGCAAAGATATTTGCAAACAATTTACAGAAACAATCGTTTGAATGATTTTTGACACCTATTTTAGCTATTTTTCAATTCATAAAAAAGTTTCCAAAATTCAATTCAAAGAAAACTTTTAAATATTATTCAAATTTTATTCAGACTTTTAAATAAGTTATTAAAAGCGCTGAGTTTTGCAATTCTAAATGTGTCGGATATTTCACACAAATATATATTAGAAAATCAAAAACTGAATGAAATCTGATTTACATTTCAACCAAAAATAGATATCCAGTGAAAGAATAAAATTTCGAAAATACTCTTCAATTGAATTAAAGATTATTTCTCCGCAAAAATCATAAATTAAATGAATTTGTTATCAATTTTTTTGTTTAACAAAATTTTTTTATCAATTATTGCGTTTGACTTCATTTGAAAGCTTTCTTTAATAAAAATCGATTGACAACTGTTCCCAATATTCTAATCAAATAGAAATGAAACGAATTAGACCTCAAAAAATAATATGAAATGTTGCAAAAGGGATGTGCAGATCAAGATTCTTTTCAACCTTGATATTTACTGTCAATTGTAAGGATTGCCTGGAATATCCATAGAGTAAAGAGGGGTAATTCGAGCTTGGTTCTGCAAATTATTCAAAATTATAATATTTGAAAAGAGAGATTCATAATTAACAATATGAGTCACAGCTCTGGTCATCTCTGAAATATATGGTGTAGGCGTGAAAAAGAGTAAAATCAATACAATATATACAGTATGTGATATATTTTGAAATCTATTTGTTCGTGAATTTATCGGCTATCCATGCATTTCAAATATAGTGAAAACTGGAATAGCCAAGATTGATTTGGTAAAAACACTTTATTTCAGTAATACAACAGATTTTTGAACTGAAAAATTATTGATCAGCGCTTATATTATTATCTAATTCGGGACCAATTAATAAATTGGTAAATTGCTTATATGGAAAATTTAATACAAGAGTCTTCATTTTGCCTCAAGCAAGCACCTTGGCTAATACTGGTTAGGAGATATAATGACGAGTTTGTTACCCACTCTTTCGCTAAGTTGAGTGTCAGATATCTTATTAAAATAGTTGTGAATCAATAAAATATAAAATTAGATTTGTTTAGCCATTAATCGGAATGAGATTTGTGTGCCATTTAAGTGAATCCCTTTTCTTAAACTATTCAAAGACAGGAAACTTATAAATAAAACTTGAATTTTACTGACAATTCTTAGGCCTTTCCTTCAAGTATTGACTCTTTTTGACTCGATTTTGATTGAAAAATAAATTCCACAAAACATATAGAGATAGAGAAGAGATATAAAGGGATATAAAAATATTGCAAAGGAATAGTCTCTCCACCAAAGCCTAAATGGAAGTGTAGCTCAGAATAAGAATTGAATGAATAAATAAGTTAAGAATAAACTGAAATGTTATTACAGATTCGTTTGGAAAGAAAAATAAATGTCTTTCAACGAAGAAAATAGTGTTTCAAAATATTTTAGCCCTCTTTTAGGTATTTTCAATGAAAATGATTATTCGTTTCAGAAAAGTCTGAAGATTTTTGCATTGACTAAGAAATTCAAAAATTCAAAAATCTATTGACACAGTGTTTGCATGAATTGCTTTGATTCTGTGGGAAACCATTAGAAGCCTTAATACAAATACCATTAAAAATTATTCCTCTCCTTTCATAGGAATAAATATGTTTTGAGTTTATTATTCAACAGATTTTGTGCCCAAAATGTGTGTATGTTTTCATTCATTATATCAAAAGTATATTTATTTATAAATGTATTCTCTGTTAAAGCAATATATTCTTTAAAACTCAGTCTATATTACAGAATATTCCGTTAGTTTTAGACTTAATATATTCTCTATTATAAAATCTATAAATAAACTCAAAGATATGATGTATACGAAGGTGTGATTCATATGCTGTTAAATAGAATTGAATGAAAATAATCAGTGAGTGTCCGGTTCCGTTGAAAAAGCAATTTATTATTTTGTAAACATTTTTTGATTTATTACTGAATAGGTTTCAGATTATATTCAAAGAGTAAAATATGTTTTGAATTATAAGCAGAGAATAAAATATGAGAATATTTTATAAATGAATGGATTATATAATAAATATTTGAATTTGAATTTTATCGCCAATTCTTTTAGTCTGAAGTTATGAAAAATGAGTGAAGAGTTGAATAAATATTAAAATTCAAAAATATATTGAAATCAAAACCAATATTTTTTTAGTGCTGTGCTATGAAAATATTAATGACTGCCTTCTATTTTTTGGCCAATCATTAGAGCACCTGCTGTTTGTGCAGTTCACCCGTTAGTAGTCAACTTCCCGATAACTTCTTCAGAAGTCAATTAAATTGATTTATGAGATCGAAGTCTTTTCAAATGATTTCTTCGCCATAAGCACAGCATAACGTTTTGGGCAAACTCCAGAAAAATCACTCCGAATAAACACTTTTTCTTAAATCTATGAATGAGTAAAGTCTAACACAAGAACTTCAATCTTGAGGACAGCCATCACTACCATCACAGCCATCATTAGTGAGAAAATTTTCATACAAATTATTCATTGCATCGAAAAAAGGTTTAATGAAAAACACATTTTAAACCAAAAAAGTATTTTTTAAAAACTCGAATAAATGTCTTCAGAGCTATAATCAAAATGATAGTGATCTAGGCAAAATTGGGCAATAAATATAGTTTCATTGATTAAAAGGTGTAAAGCAACAATTATTTCCATTGTAACCTCTTTTCTTCGGCGCCAACTTTAGTGATACATAACATCCAAGACTGTAATCAAAATATCAAATAAGCGATAAATTTAAAAATTATTTTTTCTTCAGTAAAACATAAATAAAAATCAAATCATTTTTATTAATAATTTTCGGTTTTGAGTTCATGAATATAATGAACTAATTTCATAAAAGTCTCGATAAGTAATGTATTCCATGAAAACTACATCAAAGAAATCTCACCAATTTTTCTGCTCGACAATTGATACTAAACTTTGAAAAATACTTCTCAAACACACGAAATGATAATTAATAAAATCTGCAAATTATCTGAAAATTTCTTAATTTAAAAGTCAATAAGTGTTTGAAAAATAATGATTTTGTAGAATAAAAACATTTTTATTACTCAAAAATTAATTTTAGTTTTTCTTCCATAATGTAGATTATATATAAACACAAGGGATGCAAAAGTTTGGGAATAAAAATGCTTTAAAATGATTAACAATTCTATTAAATCATTTTTATTGCAATTAAAGCACAATTTTTTATAGATTAGTATAATTTATAATTTAATTACTAATCATTTTTTATTTTCAAACTTTAATTACTTAATCCTCTCAAATGATGTCTCAAATTGACTGATGACTTTTGAATATTTAAATAATCATCTAGCAAAACAAGAGCATAATTTCGGTTTAATTACTTAATCTCAACTGAAATATATTTTTGTTTGCATTACTTAATCAGTGGTGTCAACGACTGATCAGTATTTTTAAAATTTTCATTAACCCCCTTGGAATGTAATTATTTATTCGTTTTGATAAAACAGACTATAATCTGATTGTTAACACTAATTGAGTCCATCAAAAGAAGAAGAAATTTTTGAGATAATATCTGGAATTTCTTAAACAAAATTCTTATCCAAATTAAGTTTAAAATACGTATAGTTTTTAAACATTAATTCATTTTTTCTTTAGAAATGATTATGTGTTTGATCTCAAGAACTCGTAATTAATTTGGAGTTAAAAAACAAAAACTTTGTTTTTTTTTCTTTAATTAGGTTTTAAGTAAATCATTATTTTTTATAATTTAATCGCAAATATTATTTTAAATTCATTCCCTAATTAATTTCAAAATCTAATGTGATATTTAAAACAGAGATGAGCAGTCGTTTTGAGGCTGACAAGTATCAGGTCGTTGAGTTGTCAATAAAATCACCTTGAATAAAACTAAAACAACAGCTTCTCTAGTAAAACCACGGTTGATCTTGTGAATTTATCTCAAACCTGTTGGATATACCTTTGTAAAAGAGAGAGAGAGAGAGAGAGAGAGAGAGAGAGAGAGAGAGAGAGAAACAGTAGTGGTATACTCGATATAATGAAGGTCCTTGCGGTCAATTATGGACTCGAAATAAATTGAAATAAACTGAAAATCGACTCTATCACTAAAACTAATGGCCGACCCTATCGTCAAATTGCTATTGACTTCCGTCCGAAAAAGCTTTTAATGAGTGGCCTCTAAAGAGAGTATTCCGTGCGATAGACTTACAGATAAAATTATGGACACATTATAGCAGATAATCTCAATTACCATAACTTGAGCGGTGACTCAATTTAATGATGAAGTCAGCGCTCATTTTGTGACATAATATTTGTTTTGCCTCAGAACTAATCACCCGAACAGAAACTAACATTGAAGTAACTACTGAACCTCTGAACCCCTATCGCACAGTCACCTCTACGTTAATTAACTATAAAATTGATAAAAATTCGTAGAAATTCAAAATATTTGTGTTTTTAAGTGAATTGATAAATGTTTTAATCATTTTTCGCATTTCTATTCTGAGTGCCAGAAAAATAAGCGAATCGTTTGAAATATTGATAATAACATAAATATTAAAGTTTATGTAATATCGGAGTCATTATAACTTAGAGTGAAAGAAACAGTAGGAAAGACAGCCAGAACTTTAATGAGATGGGAGACATCTCTAATGATGTTGTTATGACATTATATACCAGAGAGTATAGAGTCAGCACATCATATGAGTTGTTAGGCATATATTGGGGGTTAGAAAGGAGTTGGCATCATTTGTTCCATCATCAATCCAATCATCATTGGAATCATTGAAATTAATAGCTAAGCCTTTTACCAGAGCTCTGAGCGAGAATCAAATGCGAGAGAGAGAGAGAGAGAGAGAGAGAGAGAGAGAGAGAGAGAGAGAGAGAGAGAGAGAGAGCTGAAGACGTTTGTATGAATGATAGAAAGGGCTGACACTTAAGTGCTCTATAAAAGTCTTGTCCGCCGTTTCCTTAAGTTTGTATTTATCTGAAGCGAAATTCTGCGAACGTTTTTCGGAGAAGTGCTTTACTTTACTGTTCGTTAGATTTTTTGATTGGATTACTCGAGAAGTCCCGTAATTAAAACGAGAGACCATTCCTTTGATTCCAACACTTTCTTCGATTAGTTTTTTGCTTATTTTCTCTCTTCTGTTGCTTCAGATTTCTCGTCGACTCTTTCAGAGCTATACTTCGGTGAGACTAATGTTTAGAACAATTACTTTTCTATTTGGAGATGCCTTTGGACAGCCATTGATGACCAAGCTAGTTTGGCTCCAGAGACTTGCTTACTTCATAAATTCTAGTTCAACACTCGAGGGAACAGTAGTCAGGGTTCTTTAAAGATCACACAGTTGTTTATTCAGATAAAAAAAACTTAATCCTAGACACTAATCCATGCACTTATCTAATTTTTCGTCAATATTTTAATTTGAAGAAAGTTTATGCTATCAAAGCATAAATAGTACGACTGGATGAGAAAGTATCCTGATCATTAGCACATAGAGCTAATGATTGGGCTCAGTTGCGATTCCCATGTGAGTCATCAAAGATCACATTTCAATCACTTTTTTATTGCGACTTTTATATAAGACTTGTATTGTTATACAAATAAATGTATTCCTCTTCTAATAGGAGACGGACTTCATCTCAATATTAATTAAATGAAAAACTGAACTTTCATTTTAGTATTATTTCTCTTAAAACGTCTTATTCTTGAAGACATCAACGCAACAGTGTTTGTGTCTGTGTTTGATCTCATGTGCACTCAGTTGTGTTCATAATTTCAATTTTGATTACAGTAATTATGCAAATGTTTGGACCAGAATGTGATATCCAATTATAACATTTGCATAACTGTGTTGTTCATCACTTTTATTATAATTAGGAGTAATTTTGGATTAAAATTAATTCCAAGAATTCTTTCATTTGAATAATGGTTTTCAGACAAACAATGCAATTCTGTGTAATCTAAACCATAATTATATTTTAGAGTTAAGTAACACTTGTTTTGTATTTACATCTAATTTAATACAAGACTGGAGTTGAAAGTCATCATAAAATAACTTTCGTTTGACTTCGTTTGTATTTCAATGATTTCTCATTTTGTATTCAATCTCTTGAAAACTGAGTTAATTATAATTTTTCTTCAAAAAAGTATCTTTCATTTGGATGACAACCCATTCAATACATGGAGTGGTAATAAAAATCGGAAATTTAATTTCAAAATAAATTGGTTTTCAGCGAAATATTAGTAATTATTCATAACTTTAGTTATTTTTGTGTACAAAATCTAATTAAAATTTATTTGAATTAGTAATTAATTTAAGGTAAGAATATTTTGTTTGAAGAGTAAGAAAAGATTAAATCAATTGAATTAATATGATTTTGAAAAATAATTCATTGATAGCAGGGATGGAAAAGCTAATAAATAAATTGTCCATAAATTGGAGGCCAACGAACCGCATAATTATAAGATTGAATTTTAACTATAATTTAATATAAATTTCTTAGTTTTGGATAATCCGAGCGAAAAGTTGTGATACCTTTTTATACAAATTTGTGATTAAAAGCCAACAAAAATTCATTTCTAATTATAATCAATCATTTTGTGAAAATCACTGTAATTTGCAATTAATTTCACAGTTATTTAAGTTTGGATTTTGTTTTTAATGTTGATTTACAAACATTTTGTGTTACTTTTTACTGATATTAAAGTCAATTATGTGTTGAAAAATGTTTTATATTTTTGTGCACAAAATTCTTCCACATTTTCGCCCCAAAAGAATGTGAAAATATTTTTTGAAATGTTTATAATTAGTTTTAAAAATAAATCGATTGAAAAATTACTCGTTCTGTGTTTAACATCAGTCCTACCCTTTGACTGAAAGGACGGACTGTTGACAGAAATGAATAATAAATTGTTAATAAATCCGAAAATAATTTTCTACAAAACTCTGGTTTTCTTTTAAACAATTTTTTGATTAAAAATTTTCAGATTCTTATCGAAACGAAAACATGTATTAAATATACGATGTTTTCAATAAAAACTTCTTCAATGAATAAATCGTTTAAATAACAGGCAATTCATCCGAAGTCAACGCATCAAAGGAGTGGTTGGAGAGTGTATTACAACAAAAGATTTCAAAACTTGATAAGAAGATGAGCTTTTCATATGAATGAGGAAAATAAATGCCCACTCAATGGCTTATTATATAAGTTACTCAATTGATAAATACTAAACATATTCAAAATGTTTTGATCAAATATTGGATAAATGCTGAGATGAGCAAGGTAACATCATGTGAAAATGGCTAAGAAATTGATGATTGCACTGAAATTCTATCAACATGCTGATATCAAGAATATTTTTTGGATTCAGCGAGGCTAAACATAGTTTGCAAGACTAAATTAAGGAAAAGTCATTGTATAAGATGTTGATTATAATGGCAGATGAGTGTATATAAGTTTATTTCGTTGTTTAATATCAAGAAAGTGCCCTTATTTAACAAATCCGAACTTGGTTTAGTTTTGTGAATCTTGGTGATTGCATTTAAGAATAAAAGGCTGAAATTTTCTAATTTTTCTCCTCAGAGAATAATAATTTGAATCAACACTAAATTAAATGTCTATTTATATTATAAATCATTGAATACCAGCTAAACATAAATAAAAGTCATCTCATATTTAATCGATGGGAGTATCGAAATCATCTCTAAACAGATGTTTTTAAACACAACAAAATAAACAATTTAGAGAATATATTGAATAAATAAAACAAAATGTGTCTGATTATAGTTTGAACGGGCATTTAAAATCAGGCGAATTAATAATAGATGATTAATACCGGTTATTTTCTTGGTCATTTATTAGACCTGAGCCCAAATCTTGTTATTCTTCAACTCTTATTAAATATAATTTTGCTTTAATTTTATCATTAAATAAATTTGGAACAAAAGGCAGTGTTTGGGGAAAACGCCTTTCAATATAATCACCAAAATAAAGAAGAACTCAAATTTATCAAGTGGGTAATCATCGAGATCGAATTAGCCGTCACGTGAATTGACCCACGACTTATTTTAGCCGTCATTGCCATGTGCTCTACCTTTTAGTAGAGGAAGTACTAAAATTTCTGCATTAAATACATTTAATTTATGGCAATATTATAATAAATAATTTTTATTTAAAAATAAGATCCGATTTATTGCTTAAATTTTAAACTTTAAATTGAATATAATTTTACTTTTCTGTCAGATTTTATGCAGTTTTATATAAAAAACATAATAAAATTCTCTTATTTTAATAATTTTGACGACCGAATGGGTATTTGTCCCGTCTTATCAAACATGATGTTTCCAAAATTGTAAAGATTACGTTGAATTTTATTTGTGAAATTGAATGAAAAATTCAATTTAATTCCAATCAATTTTGATAGGCTTTGAAGTCTTGACATGAGTTCCGATTGTATTTTACAAAAATGATGACAACTATTGAAATCTTCACAACTTATATGAAAAATGAGATAAAAATAAAATCAATAAAAATATCTAATCATTTAATTTATTGATCTGACAGTCGAATAGAGAGACTCTCTGTTTGCTTAACATTAATGAGAAATTATATTAAAAATATATTTTATGCGATAAATCGGACTTAAATTTTATACCTTTTGGGCAAAAATCAAAATATTTTGATGAAAAGAGCGATTTTCAAACCCATTATTCCTGTGTTGAGTTAATCGCATTAAATAAGATTTTAATTCAATATTTCATTGCTTTCCAACAGATTTTCTGACCAAAAGTCACATTAATTTATAAAATAAGCAAAACATTTGAGAAATTCATTCAAATTATATAAATATTTAGGTCTAAAAAAATAGGAAAAGTGATAAAAAACTAGAGATTTGTGTGAATAGTGAAAGCAATTTGTTTAATGTTTGATGACTTTTATTATATCTATTATTTATGTATTATTTCTATTCCTGTTCTCAAAGAATAAATTAATACAAAATTTTATTGACTTTTTATTCGCAGATAATATACAAAAAGTTAAGCGAAACAAAAAAATTGATTAATTTGTATGAATCACACAAAAGAAATGCTTTCTAATCATAATAATTATGTTCCGTGTGTTCAGTTATTTATGAGATAAAGTACAAAGGTATGATTCATTTGAAGAAGTCCGCAGTTATTTCAGTCTTGCTAAGTCCCCAAGTAACTCTGCCTCTAATGACCAGGTTCAGATCAACAGATTCTTTGCCTTTAGCTTCAATGCAAAATGAATACAAATTCACTAAAACTTTCATTTGAATTCTGTTAGAGTTTAGGAGGCATACCTTTGCCTCCAACCCCACCCTTTGCATTGCAATCTCTGGTAGAATGCAATAAAACAAATGGACTTTTCATCTTATTATGTATTCAATGTGTTTTGTTGCCATAAAAACAAAAAATAAAAGTATTAATCGACTTTTCATTCACTTCTTTTGTTTCAAAAAACACATCCAAACCATTGAACCAAAAATTTGCCAAAAGTTCAAATGAAAAAAGAGTTGTGAATATAACCCGAATTAATTTAATTAACAAGACTTGTAAATAAACTCAAATGTTTTCCAAATGTATTTAAACTCATTTGCGATAAAACTGTTTTTGAGGGCTAATAATCAAATAAATAAAAAACGAGCGAAGGTTAAGTAAATCTGGGCATCAAATTAGTGACATTACTGTTCCACTCCTTTCCTCTCATTT
>JAQFXL010001177.1:0-13540 GCA_034693445.1 Edwardzetes edwardsi | reverse complement strand
TTAATTACATTATCTTTCTATTGTAATGTACTGGGGATTCGAATTTTATTGACATAAATGGTTAGTTGATAGTATAGTTGGTTCATACAAAGCATCGTGAAGTGTATATTATTTTTTAAAATTTAAAGACAAAGTTTGTTTGAAGGAAACGTCATTTCTGAGGCATTTGTGAGGCATTTGTCAGTGAATCTGATCAACGATTGCATCACTTAGTCATCACTTAATGTAAATAAACTTTATTTTAATGAAAATCAAATTCAGTAATAAGTTTATTATCGATACAAATGATTGGATCACTTCTTTGTCGCCAAACCATAACTCGATTATCTTCTAATGTCTTGAAATCAGACAAATTTATTCCAAACGTAAGCACTCATTGAATAAAAATCTAATAAAAATCAGTTTTGTTTATCCAAATCACTTAATGTCCAAAAACGGGTTAATCTTTGGAGTGGACCACAACTCGAAGAGCTTTCGACAAAAGCCAGAAAGACTGTCGGCATATGGCTGTTGACCTGCGGAGGAATGACTTTCGCCACAGTTATGATTGGGGGAGTGACTCGACTGACCAATTCTGGCCTATCAATGGTCGATTGGCATCCATTCAAAGAGTTTCCTCCACTGACTGACTCTCAATGGACTCTAGAGTTCGAAAAATACAAAATGTTTCCCGAATTCAAAATGTATTGAAATCGAAAACAAGAGTCGAATAAGAATTCAATTAATTTGTTTGCTTTGAGTTTAGTGTCAATAAAGACATGACTTTAGAGGAATTCAAATGGATTTGGTTTATGGAGTATATTCACCGAAGTTTGGGCCGAACTATTGGTGCCCTATATTTCATTCCGGCCTCAGTTTTCTGGTATAAAAATTTGTTCACAAAAGCAATGAAACCAAGAGTTCTGATATTCGGCGGACTTTTGGCTTTTCAGGTCTAACATCGAATCATCTTTAGATCTATTGATAAATTTAATTGTTTATCACAATTGCAGGGGTTTTTAGGATGGTACATGGTCAAAAGTGGCCTTCAAGAGAAGGAACACTACCAAAGAGATCCAAAAGTCAGTCACTACCGATTGGCCGCTCACTTGGGAACTGCTTTTGTCTTCTATTCACTGCTTTTATGGTCTGGTTTAACACATTTGTTGCCGCCCTCACAGGTCGGCTGTTCTTTGATTATAAGAAAAATTGGAAAATAATGAAAGTTATGAACCTTTAGATGCAAACGACTCAACAAATGCTGAAATTCAGACGATTTGTTCACTCGACTAAAGCTATGATATTTCTGACCGCACTTTCCGGTGCTTTAGTTGCCGGTCTGGAAGCGGGTCTGGTCTACAACTCATTCCCTAAAATGGCTGATCGTTGGATACCAACAGACATTCTGAGTCTATCCCCAAAATGGAAAAATTTCTTCGAAAATACAACAACAGTACAGTTCGATCACAGATTGTTTGGAGAAATTGTATTCTGTGCTGTCAGTGGACTCTGGCTCTACTCAAGAAAGCTACCTCTTAATGCTCGAACACGTCTGGCAGTGAATTGCCTGATGGCGGCGACTCTATTACAGGTGTCACTGGGAATCGCAACTCTTCTGTTATACGTTCCGAAACCATTGGCGGCATCCCATCAGTCCGGAGCTCTTACTCTCCTTTCGATTGCCATTTGGTTGTCTCATGAGTTGAAAATTCTAAAACGAATTCCAAAATGACTTCATTTCAAACGAATTATCATTCATTCGATTCATTTGAAGACAATTTTCGATAAATTCAATCAATTATTCGAATAAATTATTTATGAAATCATTTAGAGATTCAATCAATTAATTACTTAATTCTTTGCATTTTAATAATTATATACATTAATTGCATTTGTAAATCGAATCTGGTATTAATCTCAAATTAGCAAGGTTATTGACAATGAATCTAAAGTCATAATCTATGTTCTATTGTTTCATTTACTAGAAAAGTCTTATTTTGTCTATTTATGAGCTCATTATTTAGTGTTAATTGGTTTCAATGTTTATTCAATAATAATAATGATAATTACCGTATTCCCGCGCGATAGCCGACATGTCGGTGTAAAGTGAGGTTGGGGTACCCCGGGGTAAACCGACATGTCGATCAAAATGAGGAGGAAACAAAATTTCATAAATTTTAAAAATCTTGTAGATTAAAAATATTTTAGTATCAGAAGATTAAGTAAAATTCATTTTCAAGCTATATGACAGACATCTAATCCAATTTCACCATCAGAAGAAACGGCAATTACTGACGATGAAGACATTATTTCTGATTCTCAATAAAATATTTCGACAATTTATTAAATTTTTGTATTTTTTGTCCCTCTGTACCGACATGTCGTCTATTGCGCGGCAATACCTTATAATTATATGTAGTATTGAGATATTTGTAACCAAAGGAAAGATGAGAAAAATTATCAGATTATTTGAAATAATTCAAAAGAAATTGAGAAATGAGTAAATCTGTCGTCTTTTATATCATACAAAACTATAAAACTGAGAAAAGGGAGTCAACTCTTGATTCTGTTCCTCGTCTTCTAATAATAGAAATGACAAAAATAAACGATAAAATTCTTGATATAATATGCGATAAAAAAATATGTTATTTAGTGTTAGATCTTAAAAAAGTTGATGTCGTTTATGCTGTTTTCCCTCTTCTAACCCCTTTCTCTTTTGATATAAAAGAGTGAGTCAAAGAATGGATCGGAGACTTTCAATGTGGGCCGTCACACAAGACGTTTCATCTGCAGCTCTCGCTAACATCAAAGAGTCGAGTCAACAGGGAGGTAGCTTTCAGGTCAAAAATGGAGTCCTCCCTCTTCAAACGGTAGGCTCTCATAACTGGTTCTAACAATTGTATCCTTTATTAAATTATTGAACATTTATTAAATAGTTTGTCAGTAATGAGTGATAACTCATATAAATACAAATCGATTACATTTGCATCAAAACAATATCTTTAATGAATTGAGTTTAGGCTTAAATTATTCGATACTAACTTTGAGTCATGAGAATTGTTGTTCATCTTACGTATTTTACCTTGATACCTTATTTTTATGTGGAGGGCGAACAAAGATCTCAAGAATTTACCCATTATTTCACTAAATAATTGCTCAAGTTCAAAATTCGAAGATTATTGTCATTAAAAGATTTAAAATACTTATTGGCGACAATTCTTTACTTTTCTTATTGAGAACAGTCTATTGTAATCTAATCGTAACATTCCAGACATGCGTTGATTTAAATGAAAAATGTGTATGCTGAAATTTGATGCATTTGCAGACTTTGGACAAACTTCCGGACAGAATACTTTTGAAAATATTCTCTTATTTACCGCATAAAGAAATATCTCGTTTGGCGCGAGTCTGCAAAAAATGGAGAATCATTTCATGCGATTCCAAGTTGTGGACACACGTCTCTTTAAGACCCGATGTGTCGGGACTGCACGTCACGAGTATGGAATCCCTTTTGGCCCTTATTTCTATTCGTTTCGGTCAGTGCTTTGCTTTGATGATCTTTGAGAAATTTTAATAGCGGTTATGATTAGGACCATCACTGCGTTACATCGAACTACCCATAGAACTAATAACTAACACAGTTCTCCACGAATTGGCCAATAAGTGTCCAAATCTGACAAATATATTGTTAGACTTTTCTACGGCAATGCAATTGCATGACTTCAACGATTTGCACTCATTTCCCACTAAACTGCGAACGATGTCTATCTGTTTGTCTGAAGTCATTTTCATGGAGGGATTTATGAGAAAAATCTATAATTTCATCAATGGTTTAGAGGTTTTGCATTTAGTCGGAACTTATGAAAAGGCAGTCGAAGAAGAGGAGGAAGAAATTTATGAAGTGGTCAATATTCATAAATTGAAAAGTGCTGTCCCCAACCTAAGAGTTGTAAATCTGTTTGGAATCAATTTCGTGGACGACAGTCACGTCGAGTCTCTGAGCAGTAATTGCATTCAACTCGAGTGCTTAGCTCTCAATTTCTGCTCCAAATTCACTGGAAGTACATTAAAACTACTGTTCCATCGCTGCAAAAGACTCCGATGTCTTCTTATGCAACACACAAGTAATCAATTGACAAATATTTCTGTTTATTTAAATTACATTTTGTGAGACCAGACCTTCAGAGCGATCATATGATGACAGTTGAGTGGGAGAAGACTAATATACAAGAGTTGGACATAACAGCTACCGAACTATCGACGGAGTGCCTAATCGATATCTTGTGTCGAATACCAGCTCTCCGTTACTTAAGTGCCGGACAACAGGACTGCTTCACTGATTTAGTCTTATATGAGTTTATGGAGAAGGGAAACACCAAAACACTCATATCTATTGATTTGGACCGCAATGAGAATGTTTCCGATGAAATACTTCTCAAATTTCTCAAATTCCAGGCGCCAATGCTCAGAGGCTTACAGTTAACAGGATTACCTCATCTCACAGAGTCATTCTGGACAACAGTATTGCCCTGGCTAAAAAATATCAAGTATTGTAAATCTATTTCCAGTTTTAAGCTTCTTACACTTTAATCATTTGATCACATATTTTTAAAATAACCCTGACTCAAAAGTATTATTAACAATACACTGGAGTGCCATTATAATGAACATCCTTTATAATGAATTTTCCACATAATGAAGAACTTCCAAATCTACTTCAATAGACATTAATGTTAAAAATAGTCGCTTATAATCAACATTAATCTATAATCAACCGGTTGTTGAAACCAATCGTCTTCATTATAATGACACTCCAGTGTAATGGCACTCCAGTGTAACGGCACTCCAGTGTATTAAGTTATCAAAATGATTTGTTAAAGTTATTAATTAATATTTTGCCTCTAATTGACAACATTTTATAATTGAAAAGGATTTTGGTGATGGGAATGCCTGAGGGCTGTTGTCAAAAGATTCACCAGAAAATACATATCGATTCTTTGATTGACTCAATCGCTAATAACTGTCCACAAATTGAAAGACTGGAAGCGCGGTGGGACTCAGAGACACTCAGATTCTCTGACAGAAGTAGTAAAGCCGTCGGTCTGTTCTCTCCTTTTCTAATTTGTATCGCTTTTAATAAAACGTTTTATACTTTTTGTACGGTTTGTATGAAAATGAAAAACAGATGCGATTAGAATGAAGTGTTTGAGGCTTCGATGTCTATGTCTGAGTGATGGCAAATACTTTGAAATGGTATGTCATCTAATATATGGATCCGTTATTGCTATCAATGGTTGTATGTTCACAGGTCAAGAGCAACTTCGAACGCGCCGACAGAGCGACAGTTGTGCGCTCGACCACCAACTGTAGAGTTACTTTAGTTTATTTACTTTACAATTACAAAGATTTGATATTCAATTAGACTTTAAATTCCAGACCCCCTGAAACAGTTTAAATTGATTGCAATAGATATCTATTGGATATTAATTACTCTGAGTCTGTTAGTGGCAACATCTGCAGGAAGTGGTCTCTATCTGCGCCTTCAATGCGGGCAATAGTTTTTCTGTTTGTTTAATAAAATAAGTGAATATCCATTAAAATCACAAAACGATTTCACTTCTATTCAATAAAAAAAAGTTTTTGATTCCAGACTTTTCATATTTATTTTTAATTTAATCATTAAATATGTTTTTATCATTCATTTATATTTTTCCTTAAAATATTGAATCATTTTTAACATTCAATATCTTTACAAATTCGACTCCGAATACAATTTTCAAAGCAATTTATAAGAAATCAAGAATTTATAGCATTATTTCAAATAAATAATTGAAAGGATGTTTTGTTAGATTCAATTGACTTTAAGGCGAAGGAGATCTCCGTTTAATGCAATAGTGATTCACTAAAAAGTTATTTCAACCATATTTATGAACTTTTAATTAAATTTCATCTAAAGAGTGAATAAATGAATTGCCAGGTGTTATGACAGATGAATTGTAACCTCAATGTATAGTTTAAGCACACCATTAGATTTACGCTCATCAAAGAATTATTGTATTTTAATCGTCAAATTAAATTGATGAAGTTAATGAATGGTGGAGAATATTAAGAATATTCCATTTGATCTAGAATATCTTAAGGATATAATGAATAGAACATAAAACTAATAATTTTATACTGATTGAGAGAAATAAGAACTAGCAAAATATTTGGATGTATAGATTGAGAAATAGATAACAGTGTATGAGATGTCATAAAAACACATTAAATATTAGTAGAAAAGCTGCAAACATGTGGCATAAAAAGAGTAATCATTTGACAGCACAGGTCGGACCACATATGGCCAGCTTTTATTAGATTGGCTTCGATAGAGTTTTCGATATATCACGTGGTCTATGGGTTCACTTGTTCTTTAGTGTAAAATTCATTAACAATACGGGCTGTGCGCTGCCAGACAATGATTGCTTTGTTTTAATTGAAAAGATGAGGGCATTAGAGACTGCAGACCAAATACGAACTCAATCAGAATTAGAGACTCGGATGAGCTCCCATTCCATTTCTGAATTTTGGTCGATCACTGTCTCATAAGCAACTCAGGTAAGCGTTTTACCAGTTCTGCAATTTCTTTAAGGATTGAGTGCTTTGATGGGTGATAAGAAAGAGCCAAATAGGATGAGTTGCATACCTTTATTGTGACCGTTATAATGGGCGTCAATTGTGAAAGACTTTACGCTCATTATATCGTGCACTGCAAAGCATTGCTAACTTTGCCGCATAACATATCAACCATTCCCACAACTCATCCATTCGATGGTAAGTTAATAACTCTGCAAAACTGTCTTTTAGATAATCTAACTGTAAGTTTGAGCCAAACATTTGAAAACTCTATTATTTCCAACATTTTTAATAATTAAAAAGAGATTTAATGAGTAAAGCGTTGTCTTTAAGACTAATCAAAAGCAACGATAGTGTTGATAATCTTGCATAAAATAACGCAAACAATGATCTTCTATTGAACTTTGACACAACTAATACTATATTCAAGTTTGAAAAGTTGATACAATTGTTATGTCTATTCATCACAACTTTATTCAGACTTCCAGTCATTTCAAATGGCAAATGAAAGTCGGTTTGAAAAAAGATAAAATTTTTGCTCAAACTTCCCTTGGGATCGAAGAATCGCTGTTCAGATCTTATAAACTCTTTAACTGTCACTTTTGCATTTGTCAATTGTGAGATTGTCTTGTTGAAAACCTCTAATAGTATCAATATTAATATGACTTTCATGGTTAGTTTGAGCATATAAAGAGTGGATCATTTAGTTTTAGAATTGAATAAAATAACAATGTTTTCAATTTATTTTTCGAATTTTGTTCTTATATTCGTTTAGAATGTGCACTTGGTAAGAATAAAACTTTCTCAATTATTACTTTGCTCACTGAATAGTGAAGTTATTTTCAAAACATTTCAAGTTTAAGGCAATAGTAGTATGATTTTACGTGTATAGCCATTACAGCCAATTCAGTTCATCCATTGATAGATTTGCATTTCTTACCTAGGACTATTTGTAATATATAATTCAAATAATTACTCAATCTTAATTAGTCACAGAATTAGACTATAGCTCGGAGTGAAAGGTTGTATTTTTGGTCAGTTTTGAAAATATTATTCATTTATTATTAACAAAAACTTATATAAACAACAGGACAGTGCCCTATCCGATGATGAATAGGGCGCTACCGGTTGTGAAGTGTGGCTATTGTAGTACTGGATCAACAGGGACTGAGTCCTGAGTAGATGAGAAATGTTGTAGCAACAGGTGAGTTAATAAATGGTGGAGTTTTACAATAGAATACTTAGAGTTGAGTTGTAGTGAATTGAATGGAATGACTGTATTATCGCTATTAATGTCTATTAATGTCATGCAATCGTATTTTGCTTTGCATTTATCTATAAATTAAGTGAATATACAGTAGAGAAGTGAAGAGCTTTGATATGAATGATATGGTTGAGAATGACCTCACTTGACTGTCTAATCAGTAACTGTTCCAATGCTAGCTCAGGGCTCATTTGGTGTTTGCAGCAATAAACTAATAGAAATATGTCTGAACGGCATAATTAACTAAAATTTTAGATTAATAGTTGAATTGCGATAAAAGCAAAACAAATTATTTTATATGATTTGGTATACAATGAAATGTGAAACTAACTAACGGTTTATAATTTGAAAGTTTTGTTTGACTGCTATCTCACTGATAGGCCGCTAATGACTATAAAATCGATTCTGTCTTTTATCACAAATAGATTAGTGAATAGGCTTTCAATGAATTAAAGATTGAAATGAAAATTAATTGAAGACAAAAGTATATGAAAGAGCACTTGATTTGTGTTATTCTTGATTAACAGTGAGAATAAATAGTTTAATAATAAGTGCCTTAATGTGGAAAACAGGTGAAAACACATCCAATAAATTCAATATTAAAATTGAGGAACTTATGTCTGATTGGCGTATAGGCACTGTTATCAGAGTCGGATATGCGATCAAATGCTAGACCAATCAAACGACAGCTAAATAACAGATACTGTCCACCATTTAGTGCATTAGTTAACACAGAATGAAATTCACAGACAAATACAGACATTGCCGTCACTGCAACGACCAGAAGGTCTAACAACAGGTGTACAACAGTTCCACAATAGAAGTGTACAAAAGGTCTACAATGACTGCAATCTATTGAATCGCTTCGAATGTAAACCAATTGAGACATTCGTACACTCAATGAGTAAATGCAGGCCAACCAAAGTAAACATCACCGACACTACATAAACCCAATTCAATTATTTTATCTCCACTATTAGACGAGTGCCACCACTTCTCCACTAACTATCCTCCTGTGCGGGTGAGTAATTAATTTTGCTTTAATCTCTCTCTCTCTCTCTCTCTCTCTTTCTCTCTCTTTCTCTCCCTCCCTCCCTCTCTTTCTTTCTTTCTCTCTTTCTCTCTCTAGTTTTTTCTGAATCTTGGTGGTATTGGTTTTTCTTATTTATTTGTATGTATGTGCGGCAAAACTTTTTCTAAACAATCAAAGACCGGCGGGAAGGCTGTGAAATACGATTGTGCCGTTCTATATTCTATTGAGTCTTGAGTCTGGTGGTGAGAGTTGAACTAACTTGACCCCGTACATCGGAATTTGAATTATTGCCTCTCAAGAGAAGGTTCTCATTTCAATTCTCAATGCTATCCAGAGTTGGGTTCAAATGATTTTGAGTTTATTTGGTCTCAAATCTGGTGAGTATTTGTTATCACTCGAAGCGATAGCAGTATTACTCCATTACAACACAAGGAGTACCTTCTGTTACGACTAATGCATTGGATATCCGATTACAGAATAAAATTACGGATAGCTATGCCTTTGAGCCCATTTGTAAAATTTCAATATTGCTTACAAATCAAAGCGTCATCTTTAGAGTATTGCCTTTCATTGCACTCGGAATCAAGTTTTAGTCTACCGTCGAGACCTTCGGTCACTTTCTTTCATTAAATTTCATATTTTCCCCAAATTCTCAAACCATTTGATAACCACAACAGCACAGCACAGATTCCTCAATAGTTTTAATTTTCTTGTTAACAATCTTGAACTGATTGATAGTCTTAAATACAGGTCATAAGGAAAGGGATGTAAACGTTTTCGAACCATCATGGTAAAGTTATTCACAAACAAAAATGAAATATTTTTAAACGAATTAAATCTTTGTTTATCGACTAAGAAATTAGAAATAGTTTCCGCATTAAATGAGATTCTAAACCAATTTTGAAGATTTTTCGCTAGATCATCTGTTTCAACTTTTCAAACCTATGTGAACCTTCCATAGTAAACATATAGGACATAATGTGAAGTTGTCAACTCTCAAAATGTACTTGCGTTATTATTGAAATATTTGAATTTTGCTCAAATTTAACAACAATTTTTGAACTTATTCTTCTTAATTAGTTATTCACTTGTACTAGAGCTTAAACTTTTGAGAATTTTCAAAATTTTAATGATAAATAACTTGATTCTTAGAAAAATGACCTCAAATTCTTCATGGGAGTAATCGAGAGAAAAAGTTATATAAGTAATCAAATACTACAGTGGTTTTCAAATTATTTAATGTTTGAAGAATAAAATCCATTGTGAATATAAATTTAAACCCAAAAGATAACTTGATCAGCTAATTTTAAAAACGTTTACATCCATTTACTTATGAACTTTAGAAGCCAATCCAAACATCGCAAACGACATTTGCAGTTTAAATTGAAGGTCCAAGATTCTTTGTTTTGTACACAAAAATAATTTATAAAACTTGAAAATATCCATTCCTTGTACTTCATTACAAGTGACTTAATTCCGGTTCAATTGGGAGAGGACTACAGTTCTGATAATATTTGTGTTGATATGAGAAAAGTTGAACTTCAAAAGAATTTCACAGAAAGAAAGAGAAGATTACCAGAACCCATTTTGTCGACCAACAAAATATTGGCAAAATTTTTGGGAAATGACTTAAATTGCATTCAATTTATTCATTGCATTAAATATTCTGAAAAAGGTATGAAATAAGTTGAGTTTGGGAGCGATAGAAGTTAGAAATGACATTAATTGTGGGGAATGTCATGTCATGTCATGTTATTATCATAGATTTGCAGACACTTACAAATAGATCGCTGTTTAAAACTTTTGTTTGCTATCATTTCTCTATTGAAGAGTTTCCGCTCGGAATTCATTGATGCGATTCTCAACAAATGTATAATTTATAAAATCATGTCTTCTGTTGATAATTGGGTTTAAATTTAATTCTATTAACGCTTTTAATTACTATTTCATTAAAAGACATTTTAATAGTTTTAGTTTTGTGTTATTTTATTTGATCAGCAGATAAAACATTGAGACGAAAGAAAAAAATAGCATCTGTTGTGCCGTTTGAGCTCTACTTTGGTCCAAATCAACGTTTAATATAAACACTAATTATCAAAATTATAGTCCTCTTAAGAAATTGATTGCAACGGATATTATTTCAAATCATCAGACAATTAACAAAAGTTGAGACATCCGATGCCAGACTTCTAAGTAGTAGTGCCGCAGGTAATCATATGTTGAACTTTACCTGCACACAACTGCTTAACAGACTGAGTACTCGCCTCCTCTGCCAACTAACTACTGTTAATAAAAACCACTTTATCTTCAAATTTGTTTTAGATTTTCAAATAAAATAATTGATAAAACAATAGTGGGTTTTATGTATCAATTTATTCAATTGAATCAACAGAAAAAAACAATAAAAACAAATTAAAATCAATATTTGTGTGAATATAATAAAAATTTCAATAATTTATTCATTTTTCTTAAATATCGCTTCAATTTTAAGAAAAGAATAATTTGAGTGAAAATCGACTTAAAAACAAATATTTCTCTTAAATAAAATTCGATCGAAGAAAGTTTGAACTCATTTATTAGTCCTAATCATTGATGCATAAGGGGGTGTATGAGTCAAATATAATTTCCTAGAATTTGAGCAGGAGCAGACCTCCTGGATCTGGGAGGAAACTGGTCAAAATTTTGTTTCATTTTTGTTCTGTAACTACCCCCCCCCTCCCCCTCGAGCTAACGAAAAAGTCCTGGAAAGACACTAAGTCATCAAATTTCGGTAGAAGGTTTGGGCCACTGGTTTATACCCCTCCACCTGAAAAAAGCTCCAACGAATTATCCCTGATTTCGCAGACCTTATGGCTTATGGGCATCAATATTGAAATTATTAGAATTGTCTCAATAGAGTGCACTTATAAACCGGTTTTGAGTACAGAGCTATTAATTATAGAAATGTTCGCTTTTCAGACATTAATAAAAAAATTGTTTCATTGAATTTGAAATTCTTTGATTAAAAAGTGACGGACTTTCTAACAATAGAAACAGTTATTTGGAAATTCTTATTCTGAGTGCAAAGTCTGAGACAGTTAGCGATTAATAGAAATATATAAAGAAATCAGAGATTTGCGCACAAATTGAAAATTAAATCAAAGATTAGCTCAAAGTTTTCTGAAGACAAACGGCTGACACTTTTTGTGACCACACATCACATCAAATATCAAACGTTTTTTTTTTGATTAGACATCAAATAATTAATAGATTATAATGTAAGCAAGGTCGTATAGGTCGTAATAAAAGAGTTCAAACTTTAGTCAAATCAAAGGAATAGATAATAAATCAACAAAAAAAACAAAAAATATCTCAATTTACATAAAATATGAAAATGAAGGCAAGAGTTGTTTAGAAGGCTTTTGTCGATTTGTAAGACGAGTCATACGATGAATGGCTTAACCATTAGATGCAAAACATTGAAAATTCATAATTATATCGAATTTTGATTTAATCAGAACTTGGAATGAAATTCATAATAAATGACGAAATCTTCGCATAAATTCAATAAAACGAACGAAACTTTTTTCAAATTTTAGTTTTAAAAGTTTAAGTAAAATAAATTCGCGTCCATTTTGTGTCCGAATTATTAAAAGTTTAATATATTTGTCGTTTATATCACAGATCGAAAAAAGTAGCGCTCGTTATATGACTTTAATGGCTGTCCTATTCCTTAGTGATCTGTCGTCTGTAGTGAAGAGACGATGACTTGTACTACAAATCCTGACTGAAGTTTCACGTCTTCTATCCTCAACTTATCACTCAATAGTCTGCCGCCGAAAAACCACCTAAAATAACATGAATTGTCGTTAATAACCAAATTAAGACTATTCTGTGCACTCAGTATAAGACAAATGTGTTTTCACACAAAAATCTGTTCAAATATTCATGAATTTGAGTGAAAATTAGACTCAAACCAAAAGAATTATTTTGTCGTCAAATCAAAGTTAATATAAGATTTGTTGGAAAAAAACTTAATATTTCTAAAATATATCCCAAAATTTAAATATGTCGTAAAGAAAGGGACAAACCTTTGTCGGGAGGGTTCAATGTTTTCAAGAGTCGCCAATTTTTTCTTAGCACTTAAAACTGTTTCCTTCGAAAGGACCGCCATTTTTACGTCATTACACGACGGACTGATACGAAATTTCAAGAAAATCTCTTCTCCTCCGGCAGAGGAGCCGATGGGCTCACTCTCCGGTGAAGGAGATTCAGAGTCACTGCTTTCTTCGATCAAATTGATGGGAGCACTGACACAATAGATGGGCAGTTGATACCGATTACCCAATTCGTCGTAACAGTCGAGGAGTGTCCCTATAATTGCATTCAGTTTACTATAATTATATCCAACTATGGTTTGCAAACCATTAGGCAAAGAGATGTTGGCGCCATCGATGATGGCCTGCGCTAATGCGAAGTCATTAGTCTCCGCCGCAAAGGCCGCCGCTTTCAACGCATCCCATATTTCTTTTCGACCCTTTTTGGTGATAAAAATTAAAAACCACTGAGAAAAGTGTCAAAATATACTTCAAAAGCAGGCGCCGTATCCCAGAACTCATCTCTTTTGCTCCTTAGCTGTCCATCAGTAAGAGGGACGTCACTAAACAATT
>JAQFXL010001176.1:0-13552 GCA_034693445.1 Edwardzetes edwardsi | reverse complement strand
AATTTTGAAATAATTTTCATTATTTAATTGTATTTTTTGATATTAAATAATTAGTTAACTTTGACTTTGATTTTTTTCTGAGTGTTACTTTTGAGGATTAAAATCCGAAAATTTAAGACACTGCTTATGACTCACAAAGAAAAGGATCACTTTAACCAAATTCACATCCACTAAATCTTTGAATTGACCTAATCCAACATGACCTGACTTAACCTAACCTGTCCTAACCAAACTTTAACTAACCTAAACAAATTTCAATGAAATGAGCTTCGTTAAAGTGATTTCGAATAAGTGAATGCGAACGCAAAGAAATTGTTAGAAAGATCAACAAAATTAGTATTTCTCCAAACAATTAAAAACATAATGTAGTCAAACATTTTTAACTCCATTAACCGAAGGATTGGAGTATGTGGATTCTTCGATTAAAACCCACCCACCATCAATTTTCAAAGAATTTTGAAAGTTTTAACAATGGTTTCAACAATAGGTAGCAAAAGTTTCAAGAATATTTGAAATTTTCTCAATATTTTGAAAATGAAATATTTGTTCTGAAGGGTTGAATCTTTGAATTAATGAACATAAAGTACCAAGATTTCCATTGCTATTGAAAGGGTGTTTAAAAAAGTTGAAGATTGAGTTTAAATTTTAAAAATTGTACACAGTTGCTATGGAGATGATAAGTTTGAAAGTATAAATATTTAAGTCAACATAAATTTTGTCAATTAAAATATTTTGAAATAAGGGTTTAAGATAGGGGTTAGAGATTATGATATAATTCAGTTAGTTTTTACCCCACGTAATTTATTTTTAAATTTTTACAATTTTTCAGAATTCAAATTTCAGACTCTATCCAAATATGAGATTGGATTCTAACCGTTAGAATCACAGTTGAGTGCCACTATAATCAACAATATCGGTTGAAAATACCTGTTGATAGATGATTATAAGGACATTGTATTGAAAACATATTCAAATAAAAGTTTCATTATTTAAATGACATTATATTTAGATTTTACGTCAAATACTGCTATTTACAGTAAAATCGATTAGATTATCCTGAATCTCATTATATAAATCATGTGAAGTATGGGATATTCGAACGATCGTCACATGATTTATATAATGAGATTTAGGATAATCTAATCGATTTTACTGTATTGTAAATAATCAGTTATTTTCCACTCTTTAAGAGGTTTGAGTGTATTTTGAGTCGAATTTATTGTTGATTATAACGGAGTAGTTTTAGTACAGTTTCCTATTCTAAACATAGCGCTCATTATAGAGGAAACAAATGTTGACTATAAGGGACTACTTTTAACATTAATGTCTATTGAAGTGGATTTGGAATCTAAAAGTTGTTGATTATAAAGGAATATTCATTATATAGGATGTTCATTATAATGGCACTTCAGTGTAATAACAAGATTCTTCTCAACTATTTCTTTGATTAGATTTTGATCTCATGACTGATGGCTATAATGATAGTTATTTTCTTTAATAAAATTAGTTTTGATTTTATTGCGATTCAAATAATTCAAAACAAGATAATCCAAAAAAGTCTCACATTTAGAAGAGTTCAAAATAATGTTATCTTTTTGTTTATTAGTTTAGAAACAAATCAATTTGAGAATCAATGTCTCGGATGAAACAAATTTATAGTTTTGCTAATATTTTTTCATTCATTTCAACCCAATTATAAAATTAAAGTTGAATTGAGTTTTTGATAAATTGTGAGAATTATGACATTTCTTATTTAATTTTAATGTTTATAAGAGATTATCGAATTGATTCCAAGTTTAGATAAATAGGCCGTTATTTTCATTTATATCAATCATTTTAATCAATATTATAACACTAATTAGTTCACATTTTAATGCATTTTTCAATTCCAAATCAACTTAACAAGATTCACCAATAAAATATACATGCATGATGCATCCCTCTCCCATTATCGTTATCAAGTCCCTATTAGGTGTTTCGTCTCTCGATTGACCAAATCTGGCGAACAAATTAAAGCCAAAAGATTTCATTCGAAGCTATTTTAGGTCTGTTTCTCTAAAGGAAGGGTCGTTTATCTGATTTGAATTAACATAATTTTATTGGCAATTATGAAAACAATAGGATTGGCCTTTGAATCAAAACTTATTGAACTTTATTTACATAATTATTATTTGTTTTAAATTTGCTTTAATTGTATGCAAATAATAGCAACAATTCAATGAACTTTATTTCAGTCGATTTATTTGAAAGCAATTATTACTTAAATAATCCAAAGATTTTTGTGCTCTTATTGTGAAGTTCTTACAGTTTTGAGACTTTAAGACAGAGACTCACTTCAGATGGCTTTAAACTCAACCATCGAATCACTGAAATACAGCTAAACTCACATATAATTGCTTTTCTGATAAACAGATAAATAAAACATAATTTACCTTAAATTTGGTACAAATTAAGGAAACTTTGGGAAAATATTTATGTAAATAATTATTTTTAAATATTTGGATTGAATTGAAATAAGAAAACACTTAAATTCAAAGCAAAGAGAAGTCGATTCTCACAAAACAATCGATAGTCTCAGCAAATGATTCAATTGATAATCGATTGCTTTGTTTACTTCAATGGTTGAAATTAATTGTTTAATGGATTGATTTAATTAATTGGTTTGTGATTATTGTGACAATTATTCACTCAATCGAGTGATTGACAGACAAACAGAATGAGTGAAAACAAATTGAATTGTTTTGAATGTGAATACGATTTGTGTGAAACGGATCCAAATGTGAAGAGTTGTGAAAATGCTTTTATCGTAAATATTGTCTTATTTATCAAATAATTGATTTAATTATTGACTCAAATGTTTGTCATTCAAAGTGTTATTCGACAACAATTTGGGAGGAATTCAATCAACGATTTCATTATAAGAAGGGATGTTTAGGAGCGTTAGAATGGCATATGATTTGTGGTCCGAAGACTATTCGTGTCAACCGAACGCATGAAGTCTTCGGTCGAATTACTACGAAATACAGTTCCTATTGTTGTAGAGAAAACTTTTGCAATAATTGGTTCCCAAAAACAGCCGAACAATCATTAGTCGGACCTCCGATTGAGAGAAAAACAAATGAAGACATGGATTCAATTTATGGCATTTTAGGTCTTTTATCTCTTTTCGTTGTCGTTCTCCTCATAATATCAGCGCTAATATATTGGATGCGTTCAAAACACAGACAAAAAATGTCTCATTTGTTAAGAAATCATTTGAATCCTTCAAATGCCGACCGAATACCAAACGATTGCACTTATAATGAAGACCTTCGGGTGACCGCCGCCGGAGACTCAACATTACGTGAAGTATTCGAACATTCGATGACTTCTGGATCTGGTTCTGGACTTCCATTACTAATTCAGAGGACATTAGCCAAACAAATACATTTAGAAGAATGCATTGGAAAAGGCAGATATGGAGAGGTTTGGCGGGGAGTCTGGCAGTCAGACAATATTGCCGTCAAAATATTCTTCAGCCGCGACGAGTTGTCGTGGAATAGAGAGACGGAAATCTACAGCACTGTTATGTTAAGACATGAAAATATCTTAGCATTTCTTGGATCAGACGTCACATCTTTCAACTCTTGCACTCAGTTATGGCTAATCACTGCTTATCACGAATTGGGTTCGCTTTACGATTATCTCAACGAAAGTCCTCTTCAATTGAATCAAATGCTGTCAATCCTATTGTCAATCATATCGGGAGTCCTTCACTTACACACAGAAATATTTGGAGGTTTAGGAAAGCCTGCTATCGCTCACAGAGACATCAAATCCAAGAATATTCTAATGAAAGACACTTTTAACTGCTGTATCGCAGACTTTGGTCTGGCGGTGACTCACACACAAACCACCGGCAAAGTGGATGTGGCGCACAATCATAGAGTTGGTACCAAACGTTATATGGCGCCCGAAGTACTCGACCAGACTATGAAAAGCGATGTCTTTGAGTCCTACAAATTGGCGGATATGTATGAAATGCCGTTCATTATACCAAAGATTAACTCAATTACATCCAAATTAGATACTCATTAGCGTTGGTCTTCTGGGAAGTGGTTCGTCGGACTCGAATCAATGCCATTTATGAAGACTATTCCATCCCTTTCAGTCAATCCGTGCCAAATGATCCGAGCTTTGAGGACATGAGAAAAGTTGTTTGCATTGATCAACAAAGACCTTCCATTTCTGACAGATGGCAAACAAATGAAGTATTTTCACATTTTTTTGATCGATTTTCCTAAAATTTGAGGCATTTCTGTTTTTTATCAGATTCTATCAGATTTGGCCAAAATTATTCGCGAGTCGTGGGCACCGAACCCATCCGCCCGTCTGACTGCACTCAGAATAAAGAAATCTTTGCTGAAAATAGTGGACGACTATGAGGTCAAAATTGAATGAATACTTTAGTTTAGTTAAACTAAACGGTTATATATTTAACTCAATTAATGCCAATTTAATGCCATTTGCGATATATATTTGTATATCTATTTACTTATATATCGCATATATTTAACTCAATATTGTTTAGCAATTCATCGAATCATTCAATAGTTGTATTGATTTCATAATAATTTCATTAATTTATTAATCGATACAATGTTTTGATGAGAATTACATAATAAGTGAAATCATGTAATAAATTATTTACAAATCGATTCAAATTTAAATGAAGTGATTGTTTTTTGGCACAAGTCTTACAAAAGTGGTTTTAGATTTGTTTAATCCAATGACTGATCGATTGGTCGATAGGTTTGATTCACTAAACAAATGTGTTATTCGTTTTTACACTCTTCTAAAATATCGATCAGATTCTTGAGTCCGAAGAGGTATCCGTCCTCGTGATTGCCTAAAGACCACTGAGATTTGTGGTCAATAAAACAACCCTCTGGCAGTTGCACTGTCTTTGCAAAGTCAATCATCCAAACTCCTGCAGTCTTTCCGTTATGAATGATGAGTAAAGAGCTGCCAATCACTTCATGAGTGCGAAAGAACTCTGACTTCTCGAACCTCTGCACCAATTGTTTGAGTCGATCGATAAGTTGGAGGCGCACCTGATTCTTGCCCATCAAAAAAGCTTTGAGTGTTGCCTTCACTTCATCGCGTTGTTTAACTAATTTAAGGTCTTTACACAGCTGTAGGTCGTCCCCCGCCTATCACAACACAGAATATAAAAACCGATTAAAAATTTGCAATAAAAAGAAATAAATAAAAGTTTTTGACGTACTTTAAAGCCTTCTATTCTGAAGCCCAGATTGGATGAAGAGCTGAGCTGTTCTCTGAACTTCATATACGTTAGTTTGGTTACAGCCTTTTGTTGGTGTTCCTCTTCGGTAGGAGCGCTCGGATCGATTTTAATCATTTTCTCGTAGAGGTCGTGCCTCGCTTTACTGTTCTGGACTTCTGACTCTAGAAATGTGCGGCTTCCCATCTTTATGTCCATAATAGCTGCGTCTTTGAACTCATATAACAGGTCTTCCATTTCAATGAAGTTATCCCCTTTGTAGGTCACATCTCTGAAGAACTTGGGGACCATTTCCGACATGGAGTCGTGCATTAGTGCTTCGTATGCACGCACTTCGGTGTCATCCGTTGACCTCTTTTTCCATATAGTTCCCGGTCCCGCCAATGCAAAAGAGTCCTCGTGACCCGAAAGTTGCACCCAATTGGAAGTTCGGGTCTTCAAAATGACATCACTGGCGGGTGCGCTCAACTCAAGCGATTTTAAAGCTAACAACTCGAGTAAAGTGAGTTCTTTATCAGAACACTCGCTGTCAGAAACACTGTTCTCTTTTTGATTGTCTTTATTGATAACACCATTCGTATGATTTGTATGTTTGGCGTCACTATTGTTCACATGATTTGTTGAGGACTGAGTCGTTTTATTCAAGTTTCGTAGGAAAGCACTTCTCGCCAATTGCTTCCATCGAGACTTCGCCGCAGATATTTGCGGACTTTTGTTGGTAGTAGTGTTAAGGTTCGTGTTCTTCACATTTGACTCTTCGGTAATCTCTGTCTCACTGGCAGCCTATCAGACAAATATAGGTTTAGTCGATAAAATAGTTGTCCTTCTATTCAATATTCTATTCAAAATATTAACAATAGATATAAATTCAATTGAAATAAAACTTTTCTCAAATGACGTCAAACCGATTGCAGACTCATATGAAAAGTCTATTACAATAAAAGTCTCTTTTGATTGAAATGTTTTTGGATTGAAAAAAGTTAGAGAAAGGGATTTCAAAATTTATGATTGGTTTGCATAAAAATATAAATTCTGTAATAAAAATGATATAAAACTTACAGTTTTGACAAAATTCCCGTAATTAGAGCTCAAGTTATTCAATATATTTGAGAATTTCATCGAATAATCATTGAAATAAAGTTTCGAAATGATTACACTATTCTTTAGCTTCATTTTCACTTCAAATATGAGTACAAACTTAGTTTTGGTGTACTTTTTAACACAATTTATGTTCAAATAATTATAATTAAATTCAATAAATTATAGACAAAACAGAACACAAAATAAATTAATATTTAAAACAAAAACAAGATATTAGCGATGCGTTGAAGACATGAAGTCAACTATTTAAAGCAATTATTTTCGATAAGCGATGGAAAAGTTTTCTAAATTGGATGAGCATTGATTGGAAGGGCATTTATTAAGTGTTTGTTTGCAGGGTTCAATCTCTTGAACGCAAAATCGTGAGCAGAAATACAACGTCTTTTAAGGAGCAGTTTCTTAAGTCAAATGAAGAGCAAATCGTCAGTTCGGAAGCATTTATCTGAGGCTGGACTCGAAGCACAGGTATATAAACGGAACTGACGGTCTACCTGACTAAAGTCATGTTCGCATAAAACCATTACAGCCGAGCCCTTAGCTCTAATGCTAACTAAAGAACGTCATTGAATTAAATTAGCAATTTTTAAACAAATCAAAAACGTGTTTTGCGTTTCAGTCTTTTTTTAGTCTCCCTTTGATTTTCTTTATACAAAACTTCTGTAATATAGCTGTGACTCAATCTCTTAACGAAATTTGCCTCAATTGCTAAGTATAGTTTTCTGCTTGGATTCTTTGCCTGATTACTTTTTCTCAATAACTCATTCGATATTCAGAGGAGAAAGTTATTGAAAGTTAAACTGCAAACACACGAAACAGAGGAAAGTCTCGACAAACACTTGTTGAGGAATTTTCTACATAAATAGCATTTACGTAAATTGAAATCAGATCTTAAGATAATTCTGATATTCGTTTCATATCTTCTTTCGATTAGTTTATTGCAAATTACAGCAAAACATTTAAAGCGGACAAAAACAGAGTAACGCGTGAGTAGTGATCAGCAGTCAGTAGTGGAGTGTATTATAAGAGTGAATCAGATTCTAATTAAAACTTACCGATGAAAACAAGTTAACAAAAGATGAATTAATGAGTAAATTGCATCTCATATCAGGTGAAATAGTTGTGTTTCTTTCAATGAAATGCCACAAATCATTTCGTATCCTTTGTTTTATTGATCGCAATATACTATCGCTGTTAACACTATTTTCTGTTAACATTATTTAGTAATTTGGTGTTTGAGCTCAAAATTAAAAGTTCTGTTCAAACACTGAAATTATTCCTTAAAACTATTGAATAACAATTGACTGGCAATTGACTGAGTAATCGATAGGCACTGAGTCTGTCATTAGATAAACACAGAATTGAATGATAAAATTAATTCCTAATTTGCCAATACTTTTAACACAACTTTGTTATCGATTTTGGTTTTAATAATTGAAAAACAATCACTTTTTTCATTATAATTATTATTGTTTATAATTATTGAGTAATTGTTGAATAGAAGGTCCGGTTTGACGACAACAGGTCTGCAAAACAATTCGATTCTTAATATAACTTTTGAAACAATTTTAAACAAAAAGTTGATAATAGGATTGGACAGTGATTTTCAAGGATCCGAAGGTTTAATAAATAAATAAGATTTTGTTGAAATGTTATTCAAAGAACTTTTATCACAAACCAATTGATATAAACCTTTATATTCGAGACTATAGAAACATCGATAGAACGGAGCGGACGACTATCACAGCACTCGTCAGTCTTCTATTGATAATGCCTTTCATATTTTGGTTGTGCCGATAATCTCATTGCTATTGACGTCAATTTTGACCGATTTTAATACAAACACATTTTCCAGTTTAAAATAGAAATTGTATGAATTCTTCCCGGTCTCACAACAGGTACAATTTTATTAGTTGTGAGTCAAGTCGTCCCCTCACTACAAATGACTTCTCCGTCTACTGAATGAGCTCTTTATGAGTTATAAAACTCGTATATCCTTTTTGGAACTCACTCTTCAACTAATCATTAAATGTGAAAATTATTTATTCCTCTCAAAAATTTTGTCTCTAATTCTGAATCATTTGATTTGTTTTGTAAGAGATTTGTTGAATTAAACTTAAGTTTGTTTAATTGCAACTCAGATCAGGAATTGCATCTCAGGGCTCACTCAGGGCTCACAAACACTCAATTAATCAATTACTCGACAAAAAATCACTTCATTTCAATGCAATTACGAAATTTCGAATTTTAAAAAAAATGTCAAAAACTTGAGAAGTTTTAATGAAAATCTCTCAAATTATTGCACAAATATTACCAAATTAATTGCAAACATAATAAGCATAGTAGTTTTATATTTGTCATCACAAGAGAATTTTTTTAAAAGCATAAAATTCGAGATTTTGATTTAATCATGTTTAAAATCAATTGAAAGTTATCTACTTATTTGAAAATATTTGAGTCTTTTTTTGAATCGAATCCATTGAACTCTTAATTCTTTTAAAAGTTGTGAAAAACACTGAAATTCTCAAATCTTTATCATTGTTTTCAATTATTTTTACTCAGAGGTGATCACTGATCACAGAAGAAAATGATAGCATACGATTTGCTCTGATTATGCTCTAGCACAGATTTTAAAGCCAGGGTAACTTATAGTACTTCAAATATTTAAACGATAGTATTTGAAAAATTTGAACCAATGGAAAATTTCCTAAATTGTTTGCTGAAATCTCCTGATTATTCAGGTGATAAAACTCTGAAAACATCCTTTTGATGAACTGATGAAAGTCAGGTATTTTCCAATTCGAAAGTTCGTTGTTTTTATGGATATATAATCGATTGGAAAACACAGGTCTTTGAAGGATAGATAACTGAGTGACACATTATTTTTGTCTAATTATAATTGAGATTATATTATATAAAACATTTGAAAATTCTGTTGAAATCATTTCAAACAAATGCAATAAACGGTGAAATTCTGTTGAACACGACTACAGACCCGTAAAGCAATTTTCATTCAAAAATGTTTTGAATTATCGAAGAAATGAAATGAAAATCATTTAATAAAATGTTTGTTTGATTAGAAAAATAAATCAAGTTTTTGATAAACTTTGAAATATTGAATAATTCATTGAAATACTTTTGAAGTGAAGAGCCTTTGAAATACCAATACATTAAAGAATTAATCAAAAGATTATTCTCGAAAATCAATGATTAAAAATAAAAAGATTAAAAGAAAAAATAATTGGATTGAGGAAAAAAATTATACAGGATAATCTAATCAAAAACTATTTTCTTTCGATATCCTGTTTCATATCAAGAGGAAAACTCAAATATAAGTACAGTTGACTGCCTCTATAATGAACACGATTGGTTTGAAGAATCTGTTCATTACAGAGGAATGTTGATTATAAAGGACATTGTATTGAAAACATATTCAAATGAAAAGTTTATTATTTAAATGACATTATATTTAGATTTTACATCAAATACTGATATTTATTGTAAATAATCAGTTATTTTCCTATCTTTAAGAGATTTAAGTGAATTTTGAGTTATTTTTCTCCGAATTTTGTTTTACAGTTTTGTCAAATTTATTGTTGAGTATAGAGGAGTAGTTTTAGTACAGTTTTCTATTAGAGTGGTCTACACATAGCGCTCATTATAGAGGAAACAAATATTCACTATAAGGGATCATTTTTAACATTAATGTCTATTGAAGTGGATTTGGAATCTAGAAGTTGTTCATTATAAGGGAAAATTCATTATATGGGATGTTCATTATAGAGGTAGTCAACTGTAATACTTGAGTTTCGGTCTATTGATTAACTGCCTGCAAAGAAAATCCAATACATTTGAATGGAAAACTTGTTCATCACTTGTTTGAATGAAAGACTATTTATCTTAATCTAAACCAAAAATTTGAATACGAATATTAAATAAAAATCCACGATCTAGCTTGTTTTTGAAATTACACCACACCTACTAAGGATATCGCTAACATAGTAGTCATGTGAAAATCAATTTGATGTAAGAGTAAAAATACAAAAATCATTCGATAGAGAAATTGGAATGACCTTCTTCCTCTCTTTATTAAACACTTGAGATCACAAATGTCTGAAACCTTAGATATTTTCTTCAATTCTAATCTCTAATAAATGGTTGAATCAATTGATTGTTGAAAAAATCAAATCAAAGTGAAGTGTTTTTCGTTATCTTCGTCTGAAAACAAGTCTTGAATGACAAAAGGTTTCGGAAAGAAAAAGGTTTTATGACTTTTGTTCCCAAACAAGAATCCTATGATTTTGGATGATATATGATATTATATATGCTCTCAATTCAACAGATTATAAATTCTTCACTTTATCTAAATCGGCGTTTTGTCTCAAAGGATAAAATGTCGAACAATTGTATTCCAAGAGTTTATTCATAAAGAATATAACCATTAGTTTAAATATTTTTTGACTAATTTATGTATAAAAAGGAAACCAAATTCAAAGTTTATTTGAAAAAAAATTTGAGAAAAGTTTTGCTGTCTATAAAACAATTGGATTTTAGGATCAGTATTGAAATGTTGAGATTATTTCTCCACAAAATAATATCAAATTAAATTAATAAAGGTTTCAGAAAAATGGACTCATTTTGAGTGTGAAAATCGATAACTCAATGATAAGTCAGTCATCGATCAGATTCGCAAATAATTATGAATAATAACAGATAATTGAATAAATATTTGTTGAAAATCATAATAAGAAGTCAATTTTTTGCAAGTATTTAATACACAAGCCTTTGATATTGTCTCGAGTATTTAATTAATTTATAAAGTAAATAGACTCTAGGTCATTCCACTTAATTTAGATGAAAATATACTCAAATTGAAGAGTATTGCATAATATTCATCGAAATTTTCAAAAAATGGGTTTAACACAAAATCTCTAACACAAAAAATAGATGTAATTTACAAATTTAATTTAACTAGTATTCGACCAAAATTGATCATGATTATAGTTGGTGATTGGCCACGAACTTTATGAATCATTATAATAACATAAAATAATAAATAAAATAAAATAATATTTCAAACATAAGAAACGATAAATAAAAAATTGTTTTTCTCAATAAATTCCTTATTATGTTATAAGTTATGAATTGTCGAAATCCTTTTGTGAATTATTCATTAAAAGTATCAATTTTTAAGTGATGTTTACATTTTCTAATAAGAAATAACGAAATTCTAGAAATTTCAACAATCTCATTTTGACAACAAGAATAAGACAATTATTCTGAACTATCAACTTAATTGAGTGACAGGAGTGACAGGAGTGACAGTTTCCATTTTTATGTAAATTCAATTACCGGCTCAGTTTAAAATGAATTAATTTTTGATGAAATTGATATGTAAATTAAATGCTTTATAATTGGCCTAGATCAATCAATGCATATAAATGTGATCTACAGTGAAATAAGAGACACATCATATCATAATTACAAACTAATTATTGATTGCAAACAATTCAAACGGCGTTTAAAAATCTTATAATTTGATATCTAATCGATTGAATCTTAGATCTATTGAATGGCAAAACATGTTTACCTGAATTAGATATGAGACAAATGAAGAGCTGTAAGTGACGGGAGGAAACTGAGTGCCCATTCCGGCCATATTTGACGGATTCGATTCAATAGACATCACTGACATCTCATCCGACGGCATATATTTGATCAGACTTTTGGTAATCGCTTTGATTATCGGATGAAAAGTGTCTGTAATTGAGTAATACTTTTATATTTTTGTAGCAATCGATTGAATAAATTATTTAAAATGCAATTCAATACAAGACTTAAACGTAAATTTCAGTTATAAGAAATGACAACTAATATATGAATTGAGATTTTGGTGATAATTACATTTATTTGAGTTCGATATCAACCAATGTTTATGTTTGTATGCTTTCACAGATGCAGTCCTCCTCCCAGTCCTTTCTCTCAAAACAGTATTGAATGCAAATGCGCTGACAATAAGTTCATTCACGAGAGTATAGCAAACACTGAATTGCACTGAATTTGTGTCTATTTTTAAACTTTTTTCACAGACTTTTCATTTGAGCTGATATTCATTTAGGCGTCAAATGGCATACAATTACTCAAAAACCATTAAAAAGTTGATATTCACACCAATCGTAAATACATTCCTTTATTCATTCCTTTATATAACTAAGAATTTAGTCACCGAAAGGATGTTTGAATATATAAATGTTGATAAAAGTTGTTGTGGTCTTGTCTTCAGCTAAGAGTACAGCGAACCAACTCTTGACGAGTTGTAGACTTCAACTGAGTTTTGTTTGTTTGAAGGCTTTTTCACACAAACTTCTCAGAAGTTTCTCTGAAAATATCAAACATTAATTTTTTAGTGATTTTTGTTTTTTATTCTCAAATTATTTATTTGAAATACAGTCATATATCCCACAAATATTCACTTATTAGAGGAAATATTAGTATTTTTCAATTTATAGCTCCCAACAGAAAATACAAGAGAATAGTGGGAATAGACTTATAATTGTGTTTATCACTCATTGATTATGTTATCGCTATTTAACCACAAAATGCAATTCATTGCACTTACATTAGTTGGGCAAAAATGTCGGCAAAATTAATCAGAACTTGTTAAGTTGTCACTTGGATTAGATTCAACTCAATCTAAGTTTTTCAATCAATAACAAGTATAAACACGTGAATTACTCTGGGTCTTCAAATCCAAGTCACACTAATTTAGTGAGAAAATTATGAGACAGGCAACTAATACATTGACATAATCCTAGGAAATCCACTGAAAAGCTTTTTTATCTGATTGGTATCGGTGTCGACACAAACCCATATTACGCAACCAGTGATTACCGAAGACAAGGGCTTAAATACCGGTTCAATACGAGGAGTTTAAGTTAAATGAATCCTAGAAAATTATTTATTCAGAAAATCAATCTTAATGATATCAAATACAGCCAATGATTTATTTCTTAACTTGATAAAACTAATTTACTTTTGGTTTTCCTTTTTCCTTCTTGAAAACGTCAAAGATTTACAATTGTAAGAGAATAGTGTGGTTACTATGGATTCCCATTCAATCATTTAATTCAAAGTTAATTCAGAAAAATATCATAAAAGCCCACTTTTGAT
>JAQFXL010001175.1:0-13569 GCA_034693445.1 Edwardzetes edwardsi | reverse complement strand
GTTGATTATAAGGGAGTAGTTTTAATACAGTTTTCTATTAGAGTGGTCTAAACATAGCGCTCATTATAGAGGAAACAGATGTTGACTATAAGAGACTACTTTTAACATTAATGTCTATTGAAGTGGATTTGGAATCTGGAAGTTATTGATAATAAAGATTCATTATATCATTATAGTGGTACTTTAGTGTATTGACTCTGTTAGGTTAAACAAAAGATAAACGCGGGTTCTATCTTGGGTCCGTCGTTGGAGTCTGCCTTCAATCGCAAAGTTATCATTGATTGATATCAGGCGGTTTAATCATGGCCAAATCAGAGGGCAATTTATAAAATCTAAATATTATGTCATTTAAATAATAAATCTTTCATTTGAATATGTTTTCAATACAATGCCGTTATAGTCAACATTCCTCTATAATCAATAGATTCTCAAGAATAATCGTGTTGATTATAACGGCATTTGAGTGTATGTATAATAAATGTTTTTTCCTAACTTCCTAATTTGGCTTGATACTTTTGATACAAAAATTACGTTCAAAGTTTAAATAACTTTATATTAAGTTTTATTTGGGACTAAATGAGAGGGAAATCAACAATAAGTGAGAGTTTGGCGCGAAAACAGTGTTGCAGTCATTTAACACATTTGTTCCTTCATTTAAATGACCACAAACTCCGATATTATCTGATATTTTCAATTGAAAACATTTGCAAATTATCTCAAATAATAAATGAAATCAAAGATAAAACAATAATTATTCGTATATTTAACACATTTTTTGTCAATTATTACATAAATTAATGGAAAAAACGAAAACAATTGAAGAAAACTTTTCAAAGATTGAGAAAATAGGAGAAGGAAGTTATGGTATCGTATATAAGGCCAAAGACAAACACAACGGCACTCTCGTGGCCCTCAAGAAGATCAGACTCGACTCGTAAGTGATTTTCTTTGCCATTCAATAGTTTCAAAACCACGATATTAAACAGGGAGTCAGAAGGCGTTCCTTCCACTGCTATCCGAGAGATAGCTTTACTCAAAGAACTAAATCACCCGAACGTTGTCCGACTCCACGATGTCGTTCATTGCGATAAAAACCTGTATTTGGTTTTTGAATATCTCAACCAAGACTTGAAAAAGTTACTGGATAACACTTCAGCCACAGGTCTGGCCCCGCCTCTGGTCAAATCATATTTGTGGCAATTATTACAGGGTTTAGCGCACTGTCACTCACATCGTGTGCTCCACAGAGACCTCAAACCTCAAAACTTATTGATTGATTGCAACGGAAATATAAAGTTAGGAGACTTTGGTTTAGCGCGAAGTATAGGTCTTCCCATTCGAACCTATACTCATGAAGTGGTGACTCTTTGGTACCGCTCACCAGAAATACTTCTGGGATCACAATTTTATGGGCCATCAGTTGATGTTTGGAGTATTGGCTGTATATTTGCCGAAATGGTCACTAAAAGAGCTCTATTTCCGGGCGATTCAGAAATAGATCAGTTGTTCAGAATTTTTCGAACGTTAGGAACGCCAGACGAGAGTGTTTGGCCCGGAGTATGCAATTTCCCCGATTATAAGTCAACTTTTCCGCAATGGACTAAACAAGATGTCAGCAAATTGTTGCCAAATATGGAATCTGATGCCATCGATCTTCTTCTGGTTCGAACCTATTCTTGATAATGACTTTTATTGAATTTGGTTTTGATTTGACAGAAACTCCTAACATATGATCCAAACCGAAGAATTTCTGCGCGAAAAGCTCTGAGTCACAGATATTTCAAAGACGTTTCGATCAGAGCTCCAGATTTACAATAATTTTCAGTATATCAATGTTTTTTCTATTCAAATATATTCGCTACAAATTCCTCCAATAATTAATTCAATTCTTAAGGGAGTCGTCGGAGTAATCACTTTATGCTTCATATTTGCACTCAAAATGAATTCAATGATTGCTTGGATATAAATATTTATCAATTTTTATATAAATGATATTTTAGTTTAAATATATTTTTCAATAATAAGCTGTCGATTAAATCGAAGGCAAAATATATTTGAATTTTGATTTTCAATACTTTTAGTTTTGAAATCAAAAATGATTTAAATGTAAACCAATTTTTAAACAAACTTATGTTACATTCCGTTTGTCTGGAATGGGAACCAAATAGTGTTATATTAGAGCTCTTAATGTTTAAAGTTCTCAATTCCAACATAAAAGTCCCAAAAAACCTAAAATAAAAACTGAAATTCAAATTTTAGGCAATAAAAATATCCAAGGTTACTAATTCACGTTCAACTGATTCTTGAAATAACAAAATATTTTCACCAAATACTGAAAAACTTCAATTCATTGATTTTAAGCCAAAACCCCGATTACAGACATTTGGGTCAAATGATTTAGTTGCTTGGATATTTGAATTTCAGAGTTTTTAATTAGGTAAGGTCATAACTTCATGCAATGTTTGCTTACATATGTAATGTAAACAATAGAAGCATTAGATTTGTACGAAGGCTGACAAACAATCACTGCCTGAAGTTATCACCTAAACGGCTGAACTATTGTTGGAATCGCACTGATGTGGATGAAGTTATTTATGGAAAGTGTCCAGAAGCATTCTTCTGACGACTCATAACAACGTAAAAAATGGGTTCTATCTGTAGATGACTTCAACCATAAATTGAAGAGAAGTTTGTTTTCATTAATTATAAACTATTAAATCAGTTTAAAAATTCAAATTCGATAAAAGAGTTTTAATTCAAATGTTTATATAGAAAATGAATACTTCTTTTGATGTATAAAATGATTAAATAATTAAATGAATGTTAATCTCTATAAATGAAATGATAAACAAATGTATGGTTTGATTGTCTGAAACATGCAGTCAATTGTTGAGAAGTTTTCCAAAGTTTGACAAAATATGAGATTCGGAACCATTTTTATAAGAAATGAGTTATAATTACTAACAAACGATAAAATAGTCATAAATTGTTGTTATGTTTGTCTTCGAACCAAATGTTAGATTCGACCAAAAGGTTTGCCGCCATCGAAGAGAAAGTTGGTGTTTGTCGTCAACAAGAAGTAGACGTTGAGTCCAAAGACAGTAAGAGTCGGCAAAAAGGTCACAACGAAACCAAATGAACGATATTTAGGTGCGATTTGGTATCCAATCCAGAAAGTGATTCTTCCGATCAAGAAATAGATGTTTAAGAGTGGAATCAATCGTAGATTGCTTTCAGACAAATAGGTCGACAAAATCAGTTGATTGATGGCATTGACCACAAACTGCTCCAAATTGTTGGTTAGAATCCGATTAGACTTTTCCACTATCGAGTCGTGTCCGGAGAGAGGATTGACAGCAGGACTCAGCAGACGAGTGATAGACACCTGCGATACGCTCCACATGACCGCCAAAAGACCCATCACTTGATACCGAAGCGTCCAAACAATGCGATCCGCGAGAGAATGGATGTGCGGCACAGATATGTATGGATGTGACCATTGATTAAATGCGTAGAGAGTGGTCACAAGAAAGACAAATGCCATCAGAATTGATATCAAACCAACTCTTCGGTCGGACGACAGCTGCGGATCGCTTTTCGCGCTCTTTTCTGCTCTGGTTTTTGGTGGCATTACTTTTGTTTGGTTTAAACAAATGGTATTACTTTTGATTGCAATTAAGCATAAAATTGGATCCAAAAGTGATTTGCAAAAAAAAATTCAATATTTGGCTCTCTTTTTGTCTCTTTTATCCATTTGTTTGAATGAAACCAACGGTTAAAACGTTAGACAATAGAGTGTTTTGGGAAACGCCCTTCACTTCACTCATTGGAGAATATTGTCAACAGAAGATGACGTGTGCTTACAGTGAAGAGGCTTTTCAGTGTTCAAACGCTCTCTTAACCTTCAGTGCGTACTATGAATGAAAGATCTGCCAAAATCACTTTGAATTTCAATTTTAAATTTACTGTAGAAGTTACGCAAAAAAATATTTGAGCAATGCCTAAAGTATAACTTTTTCAACAAATGAAATCAAGAATAATTGAGATTAGATAACTAATTATAATTAAATCAATGATTTGCTAATTATTTGTCCCCAATTCACACAAGCTTGTCAGTGCTTTTCAAAATAACGTCTGCTTAACAGCAATGCTTAAAGCCTTTGCACACAAAATATTTAGAACGCCCAAGCACATGTTAATTGCATTGCATATAGCATTAGAGAGTGATTTGGAACATTTCCTGCAGTGCTGGTATATTAATCGGCCACGAGTATCAACCTTGTAGGTTTTTCACGATACAGGTCAAGGGTTAATTGGTATGACTTGAATATTATTTGAGAGACATTTAAAAACAAAAATCATATCGAAGTCTATCGAAGGGATCAATACTTTACTATAATTTGAGACTTTCTTCAACTCTAAATTATTTCAAAAATAAAGACAACAATAATTTGTCTCAATTAAAATCAGGTCTCAGTTTGGATAAGAGTTCAGTAAGCTCTTCGACCTAGGGAGTCAAATGGCTTATTTTGAGCAAATGATAATTGGATGGGTAGAGAACTGGTGAATAGTAACTATTTTCAGGGTAAACTAGGTTCGAATTACGTTTAAGTCTAGTTTGGTAGTCATTTTGGATAAAAAGCAACAACAAGTTCAGTAACCCTGAATTATCCTGGTACAGTCGAGTGCCATTATAACGAACACCCAATATAACGAACTTTCCTTTATAACGAACAACTTCTAGATTCCAAATCCACTTCAATAGACATTAATGTTAAAAGTAGTCCCTTATAGTCAACATTTGTTTCCTCTTTAACGAACAAACCCTTTATAACGAACGCTATGTTTAGACCCCTTTAATAGAAAACTGTACTAAAACTACTCCCTTATAACGAACAATAAATTTCCTTAAACTGTAAACAAAATTCATAGAAAACTAACTCAAAAATCACTCAAATTTCTTAAAGAGTGGGAAATAACTGATTATTTACAATAAATAGCAGTATTTGATGTAAAATCTAAATATAATATCATTTAAATAACTAACTTTTCATTTGAATATGTTTTCAATACATGTCCGTTATAACGAACATTCCTCTATAACGAACAGATTCTTCAAACCAATCGTGTTCGTTATAATGGCACTCCACTGTATATCCAAAATCTAGCTTTAATATCAAACTCAAACTTTAACGAATGATAGCGAAAATTGATGGATAATTCATTTATCAAGTCAAAATGATGTTAGGATTAAAGAGAAAAACTAGACATTGACTTTGAAGTGCAAAAGTTAACACCAATGTCAATTTTCGGACGTCTAGAATAAATCCAAACTAAATTAGAGTGCATTAAAAGCAATCAATTGGATTTTAGCTGAATTTACATCAAAAATAATATAGAATCAAATAATTAACAATTCACTTACCTCTCCTCTCAATGGTGGATTGGTCCAAGGCACAGATATTTCACCTCCTAAGGTATTTTGAAGTGGTATTAAAAGGTTAAAAAGCGGGTATTTTGACAATTTTCGAATCCTAAGGGATGGTATTTTTGCTATACCCTCTATTGCTAGCAAAATCAGAGGGCCGCTTGAGAGCCACAACCGTGAATGTTTAATAATAAAACAAGCAAGTTTAAAAGAAATCCATATACAGATAGATGTCCAGATAGAAATCCATATCTGTAAAAGATGGCAATATTGAGGCGTTGAAACTTATTAATCGACTAATTTTTTTAAGATGACCTATCTAAACTAATAAAATGTGATGGACAAAACTTTGAGCAACTTCTGAGCAAAGCTTTGTATTCTGCTAGTAAATTCTGTTAGTTTAAATTAAAATTAGCCTCTACCAAGTTTGAGCATTGTAGCTCTATTGGTTACCCAAGAATTCACTTCACATGCGATAAAAACCAGGTTAGAAATTGTATGTGTTTTGAGGCCTCAAAGATGGCATTTCGTTCACAATCTCTATTAAATTTGAGAGAATTGAAAGAATTCAAAATCAATCTCAAAATATTGAGTGTTGATTAACGGCTCAGACAGACAGGCGTCCAAGATTCTCTCATTAACTCAAGAAGTGCCATCAGTGGTCATTTTTGTACTAAATTTCGCTAAAATCTAAATTTTTACTATTTTACTACTACACTCCACTGCCGTTATAATCAACACGATTGTTCTTGAGAATCTGTTGATTATAGAGGAATGTTGACTTTACCGGCAGTATTTGAAAACATATTAAAATAAAAGGTTTATTATTTAAATGATATTTTATTTAGATTTTACATCAAATACCGCTATTTATTGAAAATATTCAGTTATTTCCCACTCTTTAAGAAATTTGAGTGAATTTTAGGGTTAGTTTTCTCTGAATTTTATTTTACAGTTTTGTAAAATTTATTGTTGATTATAAGGGAGTAGTTTTACTACAGTTTTCTATTAGAGTGGTTTAAGCATAGCGTTGACTTTAGAGGATTGATGATTATAGAGGAAACAAATTTTGATTATAAGCGACTATTTTTAACATTAATGTCTATTGAAGTTCATTCGGAATCTATAAGTTGTTGATTATAAAGGAAAGTTTGTGTATAGGGTGTTGATTGTAACGGCATTCGATTGTAGCTATTTTTACTGTACGTCCTTGTTGATGTCTGTTTAGATAAAATCTTTGTTCCAAGTGTACTTGCAGATCAAAAGGCTATGCATTTGTCACAAATTTTTCATTACATCAATAGTCTATTGGCAATAGTGTTTTGGATAAGTCACCCAAAAAGAATTTGATCAAGCAACAACATTCTCATTATTCTCCAGCTATTCTCTCTCGCGCTCTCTCTCTCGCTCTCTCTCTCTCTCTCTCTCTCTCTCTCTCTCTCTCCACTCATTTGTTGTGGTTTAGTGTCAAAGAGAGGACAATAAACAATTAGAAATCAATGTTATGTGAGTTGAGGTCATGCGCTGCTAATACAGCATTAGTTTTGATTTTGTGCGCCGTTCAGTCCAATCATTGAAGTCGTTTATATTGGGATTTAATGTGTCTGCAAATGCTATTCAAACGATTCGTTTCTCTTATCCCTCAAGCCTTTGGGGAGTGACTTCTCACAGATGAAGCGATATCTCTTTCCTACGCAATCATCTCACTATCATCTCTGCCTCCACTCGAGTATACAAATTAGCCGATCGTTGGGCCAAAATAAAGTCATTCGTTGGGATATTATGTCATTTTTGGCGTCAAATTCTTATTTAATCGAAACAATGAGATATTTTCACTCAAATTGATAATTCAAACCATCAAATCTTCAAATTATTCAAATTACTTTTAGCTTGTTCATTCAATATTAAAATCTTTCAGAATCATAATGCTAAATAAATGCTTATTCAAAATCATTATAAAATCGAAACTTTGAAAAACCTAGGTCATAACAATTTTCAATCTTCAAAAATAGGGGGTAATTTTTGCTATTGGACTAAGAAGGCGGCTTACCTGACCATTTCGGTGCTAAATACAGTTTAAGTCAGGTCAATTCGGCTAAATTTTCATAAATCAGGTTTAATTCATTTTAAGCTTCGCTCGGTCACATTTTTTACGGCAGTTCAAAAACCAGGTGGGGTTCAAAATTTTTTGAGTCAGAGTTTTTAACTGATTTCCTGCCCCTCTCCCTAAACAATCCTAAATTAAAACTGTTTCCCAATGTATACAATAATTGACAATAAAATGTATGATTTCAGTCAAATGCTTCCATTGAATAACTTTTGATTTATAGTTCAAAACTACAAGAATTTAAAATAAATTGTTTACAAAAAAAAGTTCAAATCATTTGGAATAACACAAAATAACATAAATATTCTTTAGAACACATTTAACACCACTGATGAACTGTGGGAGGGAGAGCTTAAAGGGGGTAAAGGGGGTAAAGGGGGTAAATTGGATAGTTATTTAAATCAAAGTTAAGTTGATGAAAATTATAATGAAAATAATTTAAATAAACAAACATTAATTCTAATTAAATTGGTTTACGGCAATGATTTCAGACGTAAGTTTAATTTTAAGACTTATCCAAAGAAGTGGTGGACCTGTGCTAATCTGTGCAAATCTGTGCCACCCATATATTGCAATAAACTTTTCCGAATTTTCTTCTTTTTTTTGTGCAAAAAATGATGAAAACGAGTGAACAATAATAATAGTGTAGAAAATGTGAACCAAATGTCAGAGAAATACAGTTAAGAATAGAATCAGAAGCGATGCGATGTCAGGAGTGGGCGGAGGACTACAATTCGGTTGTAACGCATCGGAATTCCATAAAATAGCAGACTTTGAGCCTCCGATTTGTCAGTACTTTAGTTGCGTCACAATATCTTACATCCAACGAAATCGTTCATAAGTTCATCTTTTGGCTCTTTTGGCTCAACTCACTCTCCAGTAAAGTCCAGACCAGCGAAAGATGTGGATCACCCTTCAAATATAAGCAAATTTATTTCAAAGTAAGCAATATTTTTAGCCAAAATCTATTCGTGTTAAAAAATACAAAACAATTTGTTAAACAGGGAGTCGTTATTAAAGTGGATGTCGAATGGAGTCATCAAGTGAGCCCCAACTTCTTTACACAGGTATTAGTTTATCACTTGTTTACATAATGTATAGCCTTTTGTGTAATTAGACTTTTCTTATCTCAAAATTTAATTAAAATCGGTTAAAAGTATCGTTTATTCCCTTTCTATTGTATTTTAATCGCATTAATGACACGAAATTAACATTAAATAAGTTAAATGCGCCTTTTTGTGTGCAACCCATCTCTTTTGCAAATAGAGAGAAGGGACTCATACTGTGAAGAGCGCCCTTCTCTATAGTAAATCACAAGCAGACAAATAATTGCGTAAAAGCCGTTAAATCTGTCGACAATACATCCATTTGAGGGCTTCTTCTCTCAAATTAGAGTCCATTCATTTGTTCGGCGAATTCTGAGATTGAAAACAGTGTTTGATATCAAATCAGTTGCGACTGTTTTGCGGTCATAATTGAAATTCTGACTTCTGTTGGGTTAGCGATAAATAATGAATTTGGTCTTCATTTTAATGCCATTCAATTATTTCTGATTTATGAGAAATATGAGTAGAAAATAGCATTTTGTACTCAATTTTTGTTTCGCTTTTTTAAGAGAATGAGTGTCTTTGAAACCCGACTCCAAGGGATTGAATCAAAACAAACTCATTACAAGTCAATCATAATTTCGGTCCGAACTCTACTCAATCACAGCACAAAAGTACAATAAAGTGAGGCTCAGAACAGATAGTATTTATTTGTATGATATAAAAGTCTCTTGAGATCGGATTTAGTAGAAGCTATTGTATTGCGGACGAGCCATCATTTTGTAACACTAGTCCTCACCGTTTGCTCTTTTCAAGTCAACCAAATTATGGAATTCAGTGGTTCGCGAATACTAAATGTAAAAGTGTCTCAAATTAAATAGTCAGTCGTCTAATGCAAAGGCAGTGCCGTAGTCTCGACTCCGTTCACTTCATGGATCATGAAATCAGTGAATGTCTGTTTGCCTGAATTTTTTTGATAACACTGTCATTGTATGGAATAAATCATTTTCGACAATCAAATATCCAAATGTTATGTTATGTTATGTTTTCATATCATTTCTCTTCAATTCATTTATTCGAAAAATAATTTCTTTGAAGACTAATAAATTTTAAATTGATTTCGGGTTTGATTTGTAAAAAACCGTTTCTTTTCTAAAGACTTGTTTCCAATCGATGAGAACGGATACGAAAAAACCAAAGACTTTCTGTTGAAAATCATTGACATATGTCTGGAATTCATCCGTAAATCGAATGATAGATCGACCAAAGTGTTGGAGTTCCACCAACCGGATCAACTTCAGAAGCTATTCGACTTTTCAATACCTGACGAACCACTTGATATCCAGCAAGTAGTAAATGATTGCAAAGAAACGTTAAAATACCAAGTTAAGACTGGTGAGTATCTATTTTGATGTCTTTTTAAGTGTTGAGAACAACCAAAACAATAAAACCCCTCGAATTCTAATAACAAATTAAGTTTCTGGGGAGCAATGGATAAACGCTCAGCATTCAGTACCCGGGTTAGAATCAGAGGTTGATCGTTCACTTTGGCTAGGTTGAAATCATTATTATCTTTGATATTGGACCACTCTTGAAAATCAGCTTGGTTGAAGGGGTTTTATTGGTTCAGTATAACAAATAGTTATTCAACTGAGGAACTGATTCATTGATCAAATATTCAAAATTTAATGATTGCTCAAAGTTTAAATAAGAAGAATTTAATCTTGGCATCTAATGTTCATTGCGATTCTAAACAATAGTTTTTTTTGCAAAATTAATTTTTTCATTAGATTGAAGGCCTTTACCGCAAGTATAATGAGCATGATGCATTTTGCAAATAGAGTTTGCATTCACTTAATAATTTAGAATTCTGAATCCTATTCGAACAAACAGATAATTTACGTTTAATCTTGGCAATCTTTATTACGAGATATTTTCTACTTTGCTCAAATGTTTGCCCATTTTGTCAATATATTAATTGCACAAAAGGCACAGTCAGCTGCTGACGACAGTTAGGGCACAACCATTAGATTGATTCGATGTGAGGCATAATTTTATACAAAAAGATGTGATTACTAGAAGAGAGAACAGTGAACGGGTAGTTCACAATGGGTTTTATATTTACAAATACACGACTTTCGAGAGAAATCAAATCGAAAGGAGCGGACATTTTTGGCCTACAATTCAATGTTATTGACTGGAAAGGCAGGAAAAGTAGCAAATTTTCAATTTGGGTTTACATCAACTCATTTTTAATAAGCGGTTATATGACGCGTATGATCTGACTCGGAGTGGAGTGCCATCATATATGACGAGTCGCTCCAACCAATCGAAACTATAAACCAATCTTTTCTTCTTTTATGAAATTCAATATTGAATTTGTAAGTTTGCAATAATAAGACCGTTACTCGAAATTATATCTGAGCTCTGGTAGTGTCGATGCGTTATAATGGAGTGGAGCGAAGATATTGTAAAAATATTTATGCGACAATTAATTGCAATTTTGTTCGCTTGACTTTTGAGGCAGTGCTCCAAACTATAACATATCAGTTGTCATCGCCGCGAAACACTCACTCATTCGAGTCGTGCCAATGCTAGCACTGGTCTATTGCTGTCGTTTTACCACTCAGTGTCTCTTCACTTGAAGTTATGAGTGAGTGAACGGCTCTAATCCGCTTATTTGTCACAAATAATAACAGACAAAGAGACAGAAGAAGTGAACAGAATCGCAGAAAGAAGAGAAGTACCACTGATTGCAATACTTAGTGTATGGGAGACACACGCCAGGGACAGAGGGGCAGGTCATATACTGAGCTCAGTTAGTCGATTCTGTATATATAAATGATTAGCTACTGTCGAGTGGATTCATATTTGAAGAGCTATTCTTCACTAAATTACTGCTTCTCTCATATCTAAGGATTCATTATTTTAATCGCAGTTCAAACAAATGCAACGAAATATTAATAACTTTTTGATGTTTTTCTAAGAGAGAGAGAGAGAGAGAGAGAGAGAGAGAGAGAGAGAGAGAGAGAGAGAGAGAGAGAGAGAGATATTTCGAAATAAAGAATAACTGGAAAAGAATGTTATTGCTTGATCATATACTTTTTGGACCATTTAATTAAGCCTTACTCAAATAGGTGAAAAAAGAATTGTAGCACAGCTTTTATTTGGATTGATTCTGATGTTTTATGCCGATGAATAAAACCATATTCTGATTTTTTTGATAATGTCTTCCGTATTAAAATTGTAGCTAAATTTGCACAGATATGTGAAAAATGTGTTTATGAATCAGAAAAATTTCAAAATGATTGCATATAAGCCGGGTTTTGTCCCATAACTCGATTTATAGCAGTTTTATCTACAAAACCAAAGCAGGAAATTAGAGAAACGGAGCGAATGAATGTCACCTTCGAGGCAGAGGCTGTGCGCTCGCCTTTCAGTCTTTATTATTGTTATATTATATTAAACGATAGAAAACATATCAGAGTTTGGATTCAGTATTTACTGATACGACATGAAAGAGAATATGACGGGGAATGAAGTGATTGTCTGAAGCAAAGTTGTAGTCAAGTAACACATTTTTGATATATTTGGGCGCAAAAGATAAGCCATACGTATGTATACCGATAGCTATTCAGCTTCTCTTAAGCTTAAACATATCGAAGTACATAACGGCGTCGAATTCAGATTAACTCACTTTTAACATCAGTAATCTGTTTGGTGTACACGCCTTCATTGACTACTAGTTCGAAATCCAAATTATTCTAGATACTTCTAGTACAAACTTCCAGTTTCCTCTTTTGAGATATCATAAGAATTATTGAATTCTATCGAAAAATTTATTTATTAGTAATTTTTAATAGAAATCAGAGTTAGTATAGAAATAATTGCAACAAATATTAAATTACGTCAAATATTGAGAAGTCAGTTGAGAAGTCAGTTGAGAAGTCAGTTTTAACTCATCTGCACTCTTCTCAGTAATACTCTGCAACTCTACAACGATATGCCATTACAGGCGTGAGAATAGCACAGCATATGCCGCACTTCCATATAGGGCCTATCAATGCCAGTATTATTTAATCGATTTCACTTTCGTTGAATCAATTGATGATCGGATTCCCCTCACTTTTGTCTCGTTTGTGCCATTCTCTTCCCTCGATAAAAAATTATCAAGTTCACAATAATTCACTAATCATTTATGTAAAACTACCATACTTAATTTTTTAAGCCTTAGATGTAAAATCTAAAATATCTGATAAAATTTTGTGTTAATAAAAAGCAAAAAAAACTAATACTTAAAAATCTTGAGTCAACAAAATATCTATCCTTTTAATTGATTGGAAAATGGAAGTTACGACCCCCACCTTGCACAAAAATGGGAAATAATGTATTTGTAAGAGACAAGAGTTTCTCCAAATTATAACAACCTTTGGAACAGAAAAGTACGAACTCAATCAGGATTCGTTGACCTACTTGATTTAAGGAAAGTTGTGCAAATAATTTTAAAAATTTGTTGCTGGTTGAAAATATTAAGATGATAACGGTGATAGTTAACAAAAGTAGAATGGTAAAAACCAAGAGCTTAATAGTTGCTTTTGTGTAGAGTTTTCTAAAGAATGTGTAATAATATGAATGCTTTGGAATTATTTTTCAATTAAACACGAGATTACACTTCGAGAATGTGATGTCATTTCTCTTCAATCAGTCATTCAGTCGTAAATACAATGGAAAAAGAGCTCAAAACAGAGTGAATGCAATAATTTGTGAGTCTTTTCAAAGTTGCAAACATACCGACGTCCAAAAGAGTAGAATGTGCTGCACATGAAACACATTACCCAATATTTTCCTGACACACAGCTCTTGCTTTCCCTTCCAAAATATTAGACATATTTTATTTGGTTCCCGATCTAAGTCTAGTGATGTGTGTGTGCTGTTAGAGAGAGAGAGAGAGAGAGAGAGAGAGAGAGAGAGAGAGAGAGAGCGAGAGA
>JAQFXL010001174.1:0-13581 GCA_034693445.1 Edwardzetes edwardsi | reverse complement strand
AATTTCATAAATTTTCAAATTTTTGATCAAGCTAACAATGAAATTTCATGCAACAATGGCGAACACACAAACACACACACAAAATCTTTCAAATATATTATAGATAGGTCTGTATTTCACTGCAATTCAGTGTAAAGTCAAGTCTTGAGAGCTATTATCAGATATTGATTCTAAAATGACCACAATTTCCATAACAGTGAATAAGATGATAAAATCAGCTATAATTTTAGCAAGAATAAATCGCTAAATGAAACTTAGACACTAAAAACTCTAATATTGTGTGGTTTTACGGTCTGTCCTCACATCTCATTTCAAATTAATTGGTTTTATTAAATGTTAGAATAGTTTGACTCAACATTAAAGTCGACTCAATATCTGAAGTCTTGTTTACCGTTTGACTCAATTGTCAGAAGAAAACGTTGAGAGAAAATATAAGAGTAAGTGACAGAAGATAATCGACAGAAGACAACAATTGGCTTCAGTTTACTATTGAGTGTTTACTATAAAATAATTGCAATTAAATAAATATAAACAATGACTAAACGTTGTTGTGATTGAGTGAAAGGTGAAAATGTGTGTCAGTGTTGGCGCCCATTCAGACTATGATCGCACGTGTCGTCACTCTCTCACGACTTGTGTTTATCGCTTACTTCTGTCGATTGAATGAATTTTAAATGCCTTTTAAATTCAATTATTTTCTATTTGTTTGTAAATATTTGTAAAAGTTTTGAATGTTTTCACTTTGAATGCAAGAAATACTCGAAATAATAGTAATATTCAATGGAATTGAAATCATTCGACAATTTTTTCCTCGAACTCAACAGAAGAGCAATGAATCGACTGATTGCAACCATCAAATTGAGTCCAATAAAAGCGACTCAATCCTAGTCTTCTCTGACTTCTGCCAAACAATTCGTTTCCTCAAAGAACTTGATTTGTGTCTCAATTATCGTCTGAAGGTTTTCGATGGACTTAAAGTTTTTAAAAAGACCCGGTTTAGTAGTTGCGGGCAAACCGTGATTTTTGGTCAAAATCACTGCGTTAACAGTATTCACACAGAGGACCAAGATACTGATATTAGAGTTCTGGTGAAACTCAAATCAATAGATCACTACTTAGCGATCGATAAGAATTGGTTTGTTTCGAGTCTTCTCTCACTTCAAACCAATTATTGATTTCTATTTATTTCAAGGAATAAACGAATACTTAATTTAGTGGTCGTACGGTTCCGGATAGAGGACAGCCTTTCATGGCTGTCCACATTGGGAGGCGCCTATTCATCCCTCGGAGAGTATAACATCAATTGTGTGAGTAATCCACTGATGAAAGTGATTTGAAATCAATTTATTGTAAAATCAGAGCGTTTTCTAAATTACATATAATTTAAAGGCTGTAAAAGCGGGACAGATATCGATATCTCAGTTAGGATTGGCCGCCATCACCGGTGACCCCAACATTATTGCCAGGTGTGGTATTTACATGGCATATAGTCTCTGTCAACAGAATAGGAGAGGAGAGGCCATCAAAATGATTAGACGAACTCTTTATCCATTTATAGCAGGAATCAAAAAATGTGATAAAATGGTGATATCTATGTATTCGGCTCTTTGTTATCGAATTCAAAATTTTGACAATAATTTGAATAAAAAAATCTAAACATTAATAAAAAGATTTCAATGTTTTTAATGAATAGAAAGAAATTTCAACGAATTTTCAACTATTTTTCAAATATAATATAAATTGTGATAAAAAAAGAATAAAAGCTATTATTAATCGAAACCTTTAATACCGATCCGTTTTATGAGTTAACGCAAGTAAAACATAAAATAATTAAATGTTTGAATGGAGTGCCCTCTCCTCTACTCGACTAATACTCTTCGTTCTGAACGTCATTAAGTATTTGGTTATCGTCGGGACTTTCATCGGGAACAGCAAAGCCCTCTTCAGTTGCGTACAAAATCTCTAAAATTTTATCGGTTATGAGATTCTTCTCATCGTTTTGATCATTGGTTTGACACAAGACTTCAATGTCTCGCAGTTTTCCGTAATAGAAGTCCCGCTCGCGCTCTAAGCTGTCAATCGTGAGCTTCATTTCATTCATCTAAACATTGATTCAATGGTTTGACAATCATTTAAGACTTGCAAACAAATCACTTACTCTTGACTTTTGTTCTTCTAATTCATGCAAATCGATGTCGTGTTGGTCTCCGCCGTGAGAATTATTATTTTGAGTTCTGCGAACACCGACCGCCGGTTTTATTGGCGCTACTCGAGTGGTAGGAGCGGCTCTTCCAACCGGTCTGGTGGCCGGAACCACATTTCTTTGCGCTGGCATTCGTGAGTTAAGAGTACTGCCTGAACCGGTGTTTGCAGGTCCAATGCCAGCACCGGCGCCAATGATTGAACCGCCTCTGGCTTCCATAGCGTTATAATCTCTTCCGTCATAATTAGCGTCGAAGAACTTTTTGAACCACTGAAGGAACTCAAAGTTGTCCTGAAAACGACCCTTCACTAAACGATTAATCGCCACTTCCTATCAGAGTTCAAATTGAAACCATTGTAAAGGGAAGTCCACACAAACCTTATCGCAGCCGACTTTCTTGAAGGCCGCCTGAAGTAGTTTGAAGTTTTGGATGTATTCGTGCTCTAAATTTGTCCGGAATTTGACTTTCTTCAGGATTATTGATCCGGGGAACAGCATATCCATAAAATTACAATAAGCGGCACCTAATTAGAGAACACATCCCTTTAAAATCATTTGATGGCATCGAAATAAAGACAACTGACCCGAACAAAGCTCTTCGATCTTCTTATAACCGGATTGAAGACAATCGTTAACCCAATTAAGCATTTCGTGTCGACTCAAGTTTTCAGAGGTGGCAGAAGTGGCGTAAACATTGACGCACTGGTAGGCCTGATGGCCGGTCACTTCAGACATTATATATGAAAACTAAAGAAATGACAGTTTTGTTATTATCTCAACATTTCTTCAAAGCATTCATTTGAAAAAATATCACAAAAATTATTTAACGAAAAAGAGATAACATTTGATAAATGAGATGACATTAAACTCATTGAATATTTAAAACAAATTGAGTGTCAGTTTAGTTGCGATTCAATTCATATCGACTTTCAATGAATTGATTGAATTTAAGGCCTAAGACCTCAACTCAAATACAATGGCATTTTGCGTACGAAGAAAGTGAGAGAACGGCTAAGTCTTGTAGGCGTCCAAAACGGGTTTTCACTCAGTTTTACATAATTTTGGCTCAACATATGAAGAAGGGATGGGAACCGATTCCAACAAATGGCATATCTCTGTATTAAACCATTTAAATGATTAGTCACTCATTTTTTAGCGAAGAGTTCATAATATCTGCTCTCATTTTGACTATAATTCGGTTCGAGTCATGAAATGCCGGTATTTTCTCCTCAATTAATGCCATGTCTTCACTATTGATGCAAAGAAATAGGTCTGACTGACAGCTCATACCATCCATACTATCACTCAAATCAATATATATTTAGAAGAAATTAATTTTATAAAATGAGAAATAAATGCAAACAAACAAAAAAAGAGGTGAATATCGATGACTAATGAAAATCATTAGAGAAATGGTCGCAAAAATACTCACATTTTGTCTGAATTTTGAGTAAAATAAATATTATTTCGACAATAAATCAAAATTTGGATCCGTTTTAAAGCGTCTCAAAAATATTCCCAATAAATATAAAAGTTGTTAACAAAGATTTAAAATTAAATTTTTAAAAATATGACAATTATTTTGACAAATACTTGAATAGCTTTTAAGAGAGAAAAACGACTTTAACTGCTATTTGTTGTCTCAAAGACACAGAGATTTGTTGAATGAATGAGAGCTGAAGTGATCGCATATAACCTCTCAATGGCTGACAAATAACCGCTTTTAATGTTTGGCGCAAACATTAAATTCAATACCTTTTTCACATAACTTATGTCTCGGCAACAGATTTATTAAGTTTTCGACAATTTAATCAAAATTTGATTTTTCGACTAATGTTTGAATTGATTTATTCAAAAGTAATTTCCAACAGTAGTATAATAAAGAAAACACATAGAGTGCGCTTGGTATTCTCACCAATCATTCAAATAAACAGAGTACTCAAATTTGATTCTTGAAGAATTATTGTATTTTATTCGCGGAATTTCGACAAAATTGACTAAATTTGGTTGAAATGTCGACTCGTGGTGTTGAAGACCGGACTGAGTCGAACCATTCGGACACTTCCAGATGTATTGACTTTAAGAGTTAGATTGTGTCCATTGGATAGCTTTGCAATCAGTTTTGAGTTGTCATACAAATCGTAGACGTAATACAACGGCTCTGAACTCAGACCCGATATAATAGACGAAAGTCGTTGTGAAACCTATTATTCAATAATAATAATAATAATAATAATGTGATTAATGACTCACTTTTATAAATTAAACCCAAAATGGTTTCAAATCTAATTCATTAAAGACTATAATTAATAGTATTTCAATGTATACAGATCTATACAGATCTATACAATGAGGATATGTGCAAGGTAAATTTTTAATAAAAATTTCATTCAAAGGTTAAATTCATTAACCATGTACCATTGAATGATCTTGATTAACTTACCTTTATTATACTTTTTTTGATGTATGGTTTGTTGACTAATAAATGAAATTAAACATGGTGAAATTAAAATTGAGCAGTTATTTTGTTAAATATAGTTTGAGACTATTGTTAACTCGAATACATCAAAAGGAGTATTAATTGAGAAGTCAAATATCTGGAGGTATTCTGAGTCGGGTTAGGAATAAATACTTACAATAGAAGGGGTTCCCAAAGTATTTCGATTCAAATATACAATAGCATAGGTATGCACTCCGTTAATGATTGGTGTCATCGGCTTAACCCAAACTGAAATCCCTTTATTCTGAAAATCAACAAAAACTAAATAAATTGCATTCAAATAAAAATTAATGCAAAATAAAGAACCGAAAAGACTCTTCTGCCTAATATTCCCAATTTGTCCTGGTTCACTCTTATTATGTCTTCATTTTGTAGTATCGCTTTATATTCTGTTCCGATTTGTCTTAAATCATTGGACATCAAAAGTGGTGCTGACCAGAGGGCCCACAAAGCCATTTGAGTCTTACTTTGCTCATAACTTAAGCCAAAGTTTCCTGAAATGAAAGCAAAAGTGAATTCGAGATAAAGAAACAAATATTTGGAGAAATAACTATTTTTCTGACCGATAATCAACATATCCGGATCGTTCCAAGCGCCGGGTCCTACCAATTGAATCAATAAGTTTTTCACTCTATTAACCGAAAGTATAGAGAATATGGATTCGTCGATTAAATTTCACCCCCCCCCCCTTTACCCCAATTTTTGAATTTTTTTAAAAGTTTCAACAATGGTTTCAATAATAGGTAACAATGGTTTCAAGAAAATGTTAAAAGTTTTGAAAGTCGAGTGATTATTGGTTTAACTTCAAACCTTGTTCATCTATTATTTCAATGAAATTCGATCGAATAAATGGCTGAGTCTTTCACTAAAGCTGAGGTATAACTGAGTCTGGGCATAGTTGGGTATATCCCGGGGTATAACAAAAGTTATGAGTTAAGATAAGGTTTATAAATTAATATTTTATATTAAAATACTGTGCCTGTCCCATTTTTCACTAAGAAACAGGAATGCCTTGAAAGCTTAATGTATCAGGGGCAATTGCAATAAATCAATTAATTGAGTCACAAATACTGACAAAACATATTCTGTAAGAGTATAGAATTGTACTAGCTAATCGAATCCATATTTGAATGTATAGATGATCTAAAATTCTTGCAATAATTGGATTGAAATTTTAATAAATCAATAAATGAGTGAAAGTATTAATAATGACAACAAAATTATGTTTCAAATTATGCCTCAAAGCAATGATAAGAAGTATTACTTAAAAGAAATATTTGAAATCGAATTAAAGTTTAATAAACCGAATATTAATTATTCATTCGATCAAATTATACTTCAATTGCATCTACACTATTTTACGCAAAGTCTTGGAACTAGTCTTGGAACTAGTCTAAATAGTTGAAGATTGTTGATCAATGATTTAGAAAGGAGAGGGTAGAGAGTGCGGGGCAGACTAGTTTATATGAGACAACCCATACATTTATGCTTGACTTCACTGTTAATTATGCCGAAAATCTTCATTTCAAGACTTTTACATTCTTTTACAAATGCTAGAAATACTTGGTTGGAACCACCCTTTGGGCATCACTGTTATCAGATAACACTGGTAATTAAGTGAAGTCAAAGTCAAATTTCACTTTTCATCGTTGGAATCAATTTCTATAACCCGTTCTCTCAGTTCTGTTAGTCATTAAAATACTTTTACGATAGCTGTGGGCTATAAACAAGTTTCAAAATATTTGCATTGGACCTGACTTTAGACCTGAGCCGACTCTTCACTCTAATTATCGCACTCCTAGACTAGCCTTCGATCGGTTTTGAATAAGTAGATGAAATACATTTCAAGAATGACTCTTCTCTTCCAACCCTTCAAAGGAATGAATTTCTATAATTGACACCTTAAGAAAAGAAAAGAAAAGCACAGAATAAGAGCCCTAGACGGTCATAGTCGTAAACTATTTCAGTGTCTTTTTTAGTGAGACTCAAATTCAGTGTCAAATCAACAGTAGCTGTAAAACTGGAGCTAATAAAAGAATAGTTACAATGTCTTAAACCGGCCTTAACTTTGATCTAAGGTTTGATTTGTCTGTTGACTCAAATTTCTATTCAATTTCACTAAAAGTTTGTTATAATTTGCAACAAAAATCTGATTTTCAACAGAATTTGTGGAACAAAATAAGTTGTCATAAAATCGGTAAAAGTTTCTGAACTCAACCATAATTTCAATGTTTGTTATTTTTTATTGTCGAATAAGTCAAACAAATCCATGGTTACCACTGAGGATAATATCCTCAGTTATGTTAATCAGAGTCTATAACAGCCCGGAATAGCCTGAAACGCAATGCCCTTGTTATCAGTTAAATTAGAATTATTGATTGCAAACCCAAACCACCGAATGTTTGTCGACTTTAATAGATAAGTCCAAACAAACTGATCTGGTATTTATTGAGAATAAGCAAAGCCTTCACGTAAACAAATTGTATGATAAGTAAAGTCCATACCGTGATATTTGACTAAAACGCTTTGATACTTGGCATAGAAATCGATAATCGAAGTAACACTACTCCACGAGTCTTCGATATCATCAAAATTACGCCAATAATTACAAAACTCTGCAATTCGCTGATAGTCTGGGTTTTCTCCGATTTGATATGCGGGCCAACTGCACGCATATACTATGGGACGCCCTATCAATGAAAGTGAAAGGAAATCAGGGTAATAAAGATAACACCAGATTAGGACAAACACCGACCGCTAGAGTTTAGAGCGATACTCATTTCTGGGTACATATTTGTCATATTTTTTGTCTCAGCATAACATCCGTCCAATTTAAGTGAGTCGACCCCCCATTCAGCATATGTCTGGGCGTCAATGGTATCATAGTCTGTTCCGTCGTCTCCTCTGGCACCGGGATATCCACCACAAGTCTTAGTGCCGACGTCACCGTATATTCCAAACAATAAACCCTTAGAGTGGATGAAATCGGCTAAAGCTTTAATTCCATTCGGAAATCTCTTGCGGTCGGCGACCAATCTTTTAGTGATCGGATCTCTTCTTTTTTCAGACCAACAGTCGTCTATATTAACGAAATTATATCCGACCTCTTTATATCCATCAGCGGAGAGTCTGTCCGCCATATCCTTATATAACTGTTCATTAATGCATTCCTTTGGATAGTGTTGGCAATCGATATTACAGGCGAAACGTTCCCAAGACATCCAACCCATTGGCGGTGTTCTAACTAAGCCATTGTCGAGTCCATTGACAGACGAGAAAATCAATAAAATTGAGCTTAAAATCGAAATTCGAGACATTATTTCATTAAATTTATGCTTCGATTAAATGACAATCGATTTGAATGTTTTCGAAATGACGACAACAAAAGATTTGAACTAATCTGAAAACTTTTGTCAATTGTTCCTCAATTTGTGGAAAGTCCTTATCATTAAAATAATGAGTTCATAACACTTGACTTCTGAGATATTCTTCAGTTATCTTCAATTGTTTCCTTAGTTTAGATTAATTAAGCCTTTAATTTATGATTGGATTCAATGGAAATGAGAAATATTTTTATTCTTATAATAACCAAAAAAATAATTTTGAAGATTAGATACTATTTAAAGACTAATTAAATACAGATTTTATAAAAATTTTGTTATCAATAGAATTATATGAATTTGTGTTCAATTTTTCAAAGTTTGATAAAAATTGTAATTTATTTGACTCTTAAGTGAATAGTTTTAAAGATTGAGATTCGATAATAACGATAGAATTTAAGGTCATTTGCTTCTGAGTTATGTTAAGACTAATCCTTGTTTTCAATCCAAGCGTTTCAAGGCTTATCCCAACGGGTCTGCACACAAAATCCAAAGAAATCCCCGAAGAAAAATAAAATCCAGTATAAAAACAGGATTTCTCAACACTTTTCCGGATACGGGCCTCTCATTGGCCACAAATCTGAGGAAAATTTTGTTCGAAAGCCAAGAAAATATTGATAAATGTTTGTCGAAACCGAACAGAATTTATAATTTGTTAGAATAGCTATAAAACGGCAAAATTTAAATTCAATTCAAAGATTAGATAACAAAATGAAAATCATTTTTAAAAATGAGTGTTCCAGGCATTAGCACATAGCACAGGTACTAATCAATCTATAATTTATGCAAATCTGCGAATTGATTTCCAAATAAAAATTTCTTTTATACCGTTTTACGTGTCATATAAATAAGTCATCAAGAGCTTTTTGGCCCAGTTATTGCGGTTACTTTGGCGCAGTAAATCATTTATAACGCCACCCCATATCAGCTGATGACTTATTGCACCAGGGCCTAATATAACACGTGAAACGGTATTACTATTTGCTAATTGAGTGCAGAAAACAATATTTAAAAAATAAAATGAAACAAAAAAACGGATTAAAAATCTATTTTAATAATTAGATAAAAAATGCAAATAAATTCCAAATCAAAGGCACATTTCGATCAATAATTGTTCCATAATTTCAAATAATGAAAGATTTAAAAAATGAATAAAAAAGCGAATAATTTAGTGATTATTCGATTGGATGAGAGAACTAAAAATCAAAGATTTTGGTCTCAAAGACATAATTTGAAAACATTCTAAACCATAGTTTGCATGCATTGGTATCACAGATACATTACTACAACTTAAGTGAAACCTTTCCTTCCATATCATAGGCTCTTATGATAACACTTTTCATAAGTTTTTGTTACAATTTCGTCAATAATTACTAGAAATTGAAAAAAATTCAAATTTACTTCTAATAAATTCATACAAAAACAACTCTAAAAGAAAACAGTGATTATATATAATATAATATAATTTTTTGTCAAATAATAGTAATAATGGTTAGAAAAGGCATCAAATCAATCAAATACGCGAATAAACGCTAATAATTGTAATAATAATAAACACAATCAATACAATCAATAATTATAATAAATTGGGTAAAAAAGATGAACTGATATCCACTGAAATAATCAATAATTCCTATAAATTGTTGAATAATATAATTATTTTGATTCCGTTTTAATTTCTTGCGACAAAATTTTAAGCAATTTCTCTCTTTTCTCGACCTCTGCGTTAAGAGTCCTCTCGAGATATCGTTGTTTGTCATTAAGATGACAGACATAGTTAGTGGCCTCGTGTAAGATCATAATTCTGGGCGGCCTCTTATCTGCGCTCTTCAACTTCGGTATCTGATCCTTAAGATTAATGAATGCATTCCTCAAATGATCTCTTCGTTTGCGTTCAGAATCGTTGTGTTCTCTTCTCCTCAGTGGCGGTACTTTCGAAGATTTGTCACTATTTGAGTTCATGTCTTCGTCGTCGGAATGAGTCAAACGATCGTTAGGTTTGGTTTTGAGAAACTGCTGATGACTTTGAGATAACATTACTTTCCTTTCAGATGAAACCGTCGATGACTTTCTTCGCGTCGAGAATTTGAAACTCTTTTGTTGTGATTCTTTCGGTTCGACACAAGTCTTGGATTTAATAAAATGCTTATCGTTTCTAATAATTCTAACGGTCGGCACAATAAGTGGTCTGTCCTTATCTGCGGTCTCTTTAGGCTCTGAGATTGAAGTACAACTAAGCGGTGAATTGGCTTTAATTATCTTAATTTTCTTGCCATTGATTTTATGGCATTTCATTTTATTTCCGATTCGCGATTGAATCTTATGTTTCGGATATATTAGACCTGAAATCAAAACAAAACAATCATTAAAATCGTCTCAAAAGACAATCGAAAGTTTGGACTCACTTTGCGTTTCATAACAACTAGTCTTAGATTTAGTGTTATTTTGATGACTAATGACAAGCGAACCCCCGTATGAGTGATCATTAATTAGACTTTCCTTGACTTTTGCGAATGAAGTACTACTCGACGACGATTGCGATGAATCGCCACTACTATTGAAGTCTTCGTCGTCCATAGAGGACCGACTGTCCATATCATCGTTAGAAGAAGAGTCGCTCATTGTTGACAACAAGTCATTGAACGCTGAATTCATTGTCAGCGGAGATGTCGACAACATATTGATTGGAGTGTCGGGTCGGTTGCGGTTGCAAATGCGAATGGCAGTCGACGAACAACTGGAAGTGCTATGATTGAGACAAGTGTTTGTCGTGTCTTCGGCGCACTGTCCCGACCACATACAGTCATGGAGGACATCGGCGTTGTGGAGACTGTCACTCATTCCTAAGCTGTCGATTGAGTTGAAGTCTAACATATCTGAGACGAGATCCAACTTAATTGGAGGCGACTGCGGAGGTGTCAGCAGAAAATCGTCGAACTTCTTCCAGATGTCTTCACAGGGAGACAGACATATGTCAGTCATGTCTGCGTTGAGGTCTTCAGAAATATTCTTGAGTTCACTCAAAACATCGCAATCAAAACAAGGGGCTGAGAGTCCAAAGCTATTGCAGTCAACTTTAACCGGCATTTTCTGTGCGACAAAACGTTTCGTAAAGATTTGCAATAATTAGTGAAAACGCAAAAAAGCATTCAAACAAAGCGCACAAAACTTTTATTTTTATTCAACTCGAGTTCAAAGCTATTGAATTACGAAATGCTTTGTGAGAAGAGCTCTGTCTCTGTATAGCAATACTTTAGTCAAGTGATTGCATACAACAGGTCTACAGACTTATTGCGAAAGCCTTGGATCAGAGCCAGACTCGAGTCGACAGAGAGTGAGATACTATACAGAGTTAGAGCCGAGACTGATATAAGCCGTACTCAAGTAAACTGGCTTTCAATGATGGTATTCATGCGCTGTTCATAGCTTCTCGAGAATACCGGCACAAGTATTGATACGAAACGTGTCTGCAATTTCTGTCTATCTGTGCGTTCGAGCAGTTCCTGTCGCCTACCATTGCATAAGCACTAGTGCTAAGTGGCGTAGCTCTAAGACATATATCAGGTCAGCTCACAACAGATGCCAACTATTAATATGATAGCAATTATTGGTGCAGACAATCAAAACAAAACTATTGTCGCAAATATAACAATTCAAAGTAATCTAAGAGCAGGTGCTGTCGATTACATGCTGTCCTTAGGTTTAATCAGTAGAGTTCCGCCACTTTTGGCGCTTCTACTGCTCTATTGCACAATCAATTCACACAAATGTTGATATTTTGTATCAATTCTTTGTTTAGGACTCGCTTTTAAAATGCATTCAATATTTCAAATCAATGTCTGTTGAGTTGAAAATTTAAATCAATGCAGACATGAGTTACAGACACTCAACAAGTTTTGCCTTAAAAAAAAAGCTAAGCTAACTAAGCGAGCATTTAAACTCTCAACCTATCAATGAAAAGGCTCTTAGCGTTTGTCGTCATTGCATTCCTGACCAGACATTCAATACTTGGGGTAAAATTGTTTAAAAGTAAAGTATTTACAAACATATCAATTGGTTTTAAAATACAAATTCAATCAAATTATTATTTAAAGCATAAGCCGATGAGATTGCCATCAATTGAGTCAAAAGCTAACAAGCTAACAAAGGGCGGTTTAAAGGTCTGTTAGGTTAGGAACTCGCTATTAGACGGCATAACTCCGTTAACAGACAAATATTTCTATAGAAATCACCGATTGGTTGGTTGGCGTCAAATACGAACAAAAATCGATAGCGTTTTGTACGGCTATACAACTCTCTCTACTTTATAGGAGTTTTAACTCTCTATAGCTTTGGTTGTAAGGCATGACTCTTGCGAAATGTTGGCAAACATTTAACAAAGACCACGATTCAAAAACTCACCGATTTGTGAAAGTATGGCCAAACGACAAATCAAAATGACATCACTTGCAAACTGATTGCACACAATAACCGATTTTAATATAATTTTTCGGTTAAATCGTTGAATTGAGTTAAGAAAAGGGCGAAAATATTTGTAATTAAAGTGTTTTGAGTGCAACACCCAAATCAACGACAGTCCAAATGCCGGCAAAGCAGAGATGGAGTACAACACGCACTGCACTGCACTACACTCCGCCAATACTTGCACTGAGACTGCGCTCTAACACTCACTCATCAAACATTTGGCGCTAAAACGCAGACAAACAACTAGAGGTCTGAATGCACGACATGAACAGCACCCACACAGTCCTGTCTCATAGGTTGTGCACAGATTCTAAAGTCTTCTTTTTGAATTTACTTAACTCATACCAATTGAACAAAACAGGTCTGAAAAGTACCCAACTTTTGACCTCTTTTACTATGACTTCAAATCGCAAATAATTTTCTTATAAAACTTGATTTCAATTAATTTAAGAGAGAAATGCATTTTAAGGCAAAAATAACTAAACTATCGATTGTTGAGTAGATCTGCAATTCATTGATTCAAACAATTATATGTCGAAGAAGTTTATCATTAAATCTGATTTAATTGTTTGAGAGTTTTGTTTAGTTATAAAGAAGTGCCCAAAAATTGCTGAACAAAGGATTGCAATTAATTGATAAGTTGGTAGAGTGCGTGTTAGGGCGCGTTCAGAGCCGGCAATCGGGTCTCTACCGAAGCCTTGAGTGGTTCAGTGACTCAGTTTCGCGCCTTTTGCTGTTGGGCTCACTTTTGGCTCTATTCCAGGAAATCGATTGCGACATACGATCAATGATTTGGCGCTTCAGTCAAACTCTGATTACTATTCGTCATTACAGTCACTGTTAGATGACTTTGAAAATGAATAATTTTTTTCCAATTTATAATCGATTCCCACACTTCTCACAACTCATTCACCGACACAACCACTACCTCTACACCTCTTTCTCTACACCTCTTTCCCTTCACTTTTCTCTCTCTTTGTTTCTTCGATTTTTTGTTCAATTGTTAAAAAACTTTGAAATAAAAGGCTTTTTAT
>JAQFXL010001173.1:0-13581 GCA_034693445.1 Edwardzetes edwardsi | reverse complement strand
GAGAGAGAGAGAGAGAGAGAGAGAGAGAGAGAGAGAGAGAGAGAGAGAGAGATGCAATGGTGTTATCGTTGCGATGCTTGAAATGACACACAACTGAAGCACTTTTACTCTTTTGTTCTCTTATTCCGATTGTATTTCTTGTGATCCATATATTAATAAAATCAATAAAAGATCATTCGTTTGTATGTCTCTCTTCTCTCACTTCTAGTGGAGAAGAATTCAATTTTTGAAAAAATGCGGTTTTATGTTATTAAGGCACACGATTCAGATCACGTCTTTTAGAGCCAGCGCTACGACATATGCTGTACTCTTCGCAAAACGATTCCATATTTTTGCCTCTTCAGGGAATTCAGTTGTGCTGAGTTGTGTTCAGTTGTGTTGATCACAATTCTTGTTTTCGTTTTCTAATCACAAAATTCCAAAAATCCGTTGATTTAAGCAAAGCTTCACTATTATTATAGTTTCAACAGAATTTCATTTATTCAATAAATTTATTTCATTTAAGATCTAGCTACATTACAAGCATTCAACATTCAAGTTTCAGAGTCAATAATTGATGAAAAAATTAAACAAATGTTTAAATCACTTCAATACTGTAATAAAAGGATTTCGATACAAACAACTCAATACAAAGATGGATGAAACCCAGATCATCGTGAGAAAAGTTAAGCGATTCTCTATTAAATTTTCTATCACTCAAAACTTTTAGGGAATTTCTCATAAAGAGACAGATTTTGGAGTCACAGAGAGCCTCAATCACAGCAAAATCACTCTCTTATTAAGAGAAATTCTCAATAAGAGACAAATATCTCGATCACCGAACGTTCTCTTATGTGGAGGTCTCTTATCTACATATGTAGTTAAGGGTGGATCTTCCCTGAAAGGCTTAAATGATGTATTATCTATTTGCTAGCTCAACTTTGCTCACGATAAGTTTGCATCCAACTTGAGTTGTTGTTTCATTTTTCAATAAAATGCTATTCATTTGGAACTATCAATAAAAGTAATTTCATATCATTCGTCGTTAATAAAAAGGATTCAAACTATTAATATAAGCTGTTTTGGTAGACTGCCTAGAGCAAATTTATATTAAAATTTCACCGAAACTGGAATTGAAAATTGCAATATCTTGCAATATGGTGGATATTGAGTTCAAGTCAAGACTTTGATTATACAGATCTTTTACTCGACAAAAATCAACAGATTTTGATAAAATCAATGCTTTTAACAAACATTGAAAACTCTTGCTTTCGAGAAGCAGTGAAATATAGAGCACAAAATGGGTTCAAAATGCAGACCAATATTCGCAATATTTGCTTAATTTTACTTAAACTCCGAATTTTCGCCGTTTGTGAGGATTGTGAGTAAAGCAAAATATTTATATTTGTTTCCATCAATTCATAAACTGAAACGTTAGAGAAGACCCAAAAATACCAACAAAAAGAAAATAAGAGCAATGAAGAGATGAAAATCTGGTGGCTATAGTATCGACTCAACCATTAAGTTTATGTTCACAAATCGTTTAAAAAACATTTGCACATCATTTGCTCCATTTATTTGGTAATCTACTTAAGCGCTTTCTTAAGACTTGAACAGATTGGGTCTAAGCTTTAAGTTAGGCCTCAATCATATCACTTCAGTGCCGATCATTTTCTGACATTTCTGTGTTTTCTTCAACTCATTAGTGATAATCGATAACATCAATGACATCGACATCGATGACAATAATTATGATTTTTAGTTTAGTAATCGATTTAACAATTACTCCAAAATTCTCTTTTTGTTAATATAATCTTTGTTTTGCATTATTCTGTTGAAGAATGCAATTTTGTTCAAGGTGCTAAGAGATAAATGTTGCCAAAAAACAAATTCATTGAAGAATTGGGAAATTTCAGATAAATGATAACACTATTTGTGGCGTAAAAAATGAATATCAAGATATTGATCCAATACAATAATTATTGAGAGATTGCACAAACTGAACAATTAACAACTTATTGTGGTCTTAATGGTGAAACGAGAAAAGATGAGATAGGTACAAATGAGAACCTTTGAAAAATTGAAAGTTTTTATTAATTTCGTAAAAATTTGGAAAGTTTTCGTCAATCGATGTGAAGCACATCCAACACATCCAACACATCCATTGATATGTATGAATATAAATATCATATCAATAATCATTTGAAACCACATTTCATGAATCTAATTAGCATAGCATTAGATACTGAACTTGATTATCGTTCTTTGAATAAGGCTGATAACAAATTCTCTGAGGATGAATTCACAGTTGAGAAGATTGAACATGATTACTGATCAGTGAATAATTCATATATTAAACATTTCTAAGGTTTTAAGTTGAATATAAAATTATTTTTAAGTATAGAATTGTCAATGATTCTTTGTGGTTTGCAGCATGAATACTTAAAGTGAGCAGCACCTGGTGAGTAGTGAGGTGTGGTCTCTGGTAGTAAAAAATATGTAAAGTGACACAATCATTATTTTGACAAATTTGCGAATAAAATCTTTTAGTGTCCATTACTTGTGAACTATGTCTACGATTTGATTGCGACAATGCCTTCAATGCTTTCAAATGTATTTTCAAATTCAAACGGTTTGATCATTATTTTTATGGCTCATTGAATGAAATTCTTGTGAATAAATTCCTTTCATTTAAATTGAAAATCAATTTCCTTTACAAAAATCAAGAGTTAGGGAAATAAAGTGAAAGTAATCCAAATATCGCTTTTTTGCCCTAACCTTCGATCCCGTAATTTCTTACTGAAAATGATTCTCTGTTTTAAATGACAACTAAAAAAGTAAAGTATAATAAAATTAACGGAACGTGAAATCAATGGAAACTTTCAAATTAGGGAAAGAATAAGAGAATCAAAACTCATTTCAATTAATATGAATAAAATTAAAAATTGAAACTCAGATGAATCGATTGGAAATTATAACAAAAAGCGCATACAATGAGTGAAAAGCTTTACTCTTAAATAATTTAGGCCTTAATAAAGTAATTATTACTTGAAGAATATAATGACAATAAAACAGATCAAAGTTAATATTTATAATAATTAAGATTAAATGTCCCTACTCATTGGTAAATAGTGTGCCAAGTATAGCACTTCTGATGGTAAGCTCTTTATTGCAATAACCAGTAGTTTAATGTCTGATTTGATCCTATTTATTGCATAATTGGATCAAATATTCATCACATAAGTTGATCTCTTTTGGTATTAATGGAAAAACAGGACATAAAAACTAATAACAATAAAAATAATGATTGCATTCAAAATGATTTTATGCAAAATAATATGTATTTAAAAAGTTTTATCACATTTTATTGGTTCAAAGATATGAAAGTTTAATGCATAACCGAGAAGACAAATGTGTTGATCAGCACATGTTGTTACTATTTGTACAGTGATGTACAAACCAGTGCATCAACTCTACTGATGCTTTCACGCAATCAAATAAATAAAATTCACTAAAAGGAGAAGAAGTAGAAAATGAAAAAATATTGTCTAACGGATAATATGAGAGAATAAGAAGATTATGTATTTTGATAAATAAGTTAAAGTAATATATAGAGAGAAAGATAGAGAAACATCTATATGTAAGAGCATTTCTCAGCAAATAAACTATTCAAGTGTTAGAGGCTATCCTATGTTCTTTTGTATCTGTATTTTAGACAGAAGTGCAGTCCTTCAGAATAAATCCTCATTTATGACCAACAAAGATGTGTCGGCACTGTTTTTCTCCTCTTTTTCTATTATTTTCTCTTTTCTTTGTCGTCTCGTTTTCGCTCATTTCATGTGATGTCATATATTCGGCTCAATTTGACTCTCAGTTGTCGCCAATTGCCATACAAATGCATATATAGTAAACTCACAGCGAATTATTTGCCAACAAATATTTCTTAGCCAGTCATCAAATCAGACTTTCTTGGAGAGAGAGAGAGGGAGAGAGAGAGAGGGAGAGAGAGAGAGAGAGAGAGAGAGAGAGAGAGAGAGAGAGAGAGAGAGAGAGAGACGAATATGAGTTATTGGGTAAATTTATATTTGCTGTGTATGTGCATCACATCTAACGCCAAATGTGACTGAAATGACAGATTGTTAGTTAAGTCATGGAATTGATTGAAATTTTGATCAAACAATTAAGTAAAAAGTATTAAAATAATTTCAAAGCTCATACATCTATTCACTCATATCTATCAGTCAATGTTATTAATAACAAATATCTGCGAAGGATTTTGGAGTTGAGAATAAATAATTTATTGTTAGGATATTTATTTCAATAGACTTAATGTCTGTCAGAAAAGATAAGTCAGATCTTATATCATATATAATTTATTGATATGACATAACTTAGTTTCTATGTCTCAAACATTTCCTAAACTGTGAAGTATTCAACAATTTTGCATAAATATGTAAAACTCATAAAACATTTGAAACAATTTTTTCTGGTTTCATATTATTTTTACCAAAACTATTTTAACCATTCATTTATCATAAATGAAATTCAGTTTCAGTCAATTCACAAATGGATAAAAAGAGAGAAAATTACATTTGGTTTTTGCACCCAATGTTTGTGAGACTCAACTCTAACTAACTTTAAACTTTAAATTCACTACTTTTTCACTTTCATTACTTTCGTTTTATTAAAAAATTTTCGCTATTTATTGCGTTTTTCATTCAGTGTTTGCTCTTTTGAGTGAATATTTAATCAGTCGCTCAAAACGACTTCAAATTATAGAAAACTAAATATATTTGAAATTTTCAAAATTCAAATGAATTCTTCTCTAAAGGCCTTTCAAATAAACCACTTATTGTTGAAGACTTCAACTTTTGGTTTTTCAATCCTCTTGATTGTTAATGTAAAACCAAATATCACTGCAATAATTATACTTGATCTTTCGAATAAATAAATCCCAATTGATATTTGAGTAAAGAATATGAGAGTGGATTAAATTTGAATAATTATGAATAAAGTAATTTAAATATATTGCAATCTAAAGGTTTGATTGAAATAAAAAGTGAATAATTTGTAATCTCGAAGAAGAAATACATTTAGCGGTCGATAGTTGGTTACGGGTATTACGGTCTCTACTATTGAAGGGGAAATGATAGCTATCAAAAGACATCATACTGTGGGCGCTAAATATGTCATAAACACAACCCAAGTGAACGGTTCATCCGATTTTACGAACACCAAAAATGTTTGAAAAAAATTCGAGTCATTTATTTAAAGATAATATTTTGTTGGGTTTGTGGGAAATAATACCAAAGAAGACCACAAAAGTGATAATTTTTAAAATTGCATTAAAAGTCCAAATGGAAGAGAAGAATATTAAAAGAAATTTCTTTTTCAGGAAATTCATTAAGTTTTATGTGGAATAAAATTTTTGCCCTCATATGAGGCATATCTTTTATACCACTTCTAAGTTGTTTGGGTTCTGTATTTAATTTATAGGATGTTATAGTGTTGGCCATCGTTTCTCAGCCTTTTATAGTGAGGTTTATCCTTTCAGACCACTTGACATATAAGCAATGCAGTGGAGCACAAATTCAACTGTTAATAAGCTCATTGACACAGCTTTTCACAAGAGATAAACAGACGATTCATTTTTTGCTGCTGTTTAGAGACTGGTCTTTAATAATCGGTCGAATAAAAAGTTTCCCATTAACTGATCAAAGAAAAAGGTTCATGGTAAAGCTTTGTCTTAAATTTATTATCAAAAATTAATTTCACATTATCACCTTGGTGATAAATAGATTCTTTTTATTACTGGAAATGCATTTATTGAAAGTAAAGTCAAAGAGTGTTTGTGTCGCTATTTTAACAGAAAATGACGCGAAACTGACTTTAATGCAAAGATCACTAACGGGTCAAAGCTTTCGAAATAATAGATTCTTTTGTTTGTTTCAACACTTTATCGTTCAATGAATTCGTATTTTAAAATTCCTCAAAAGAAAAGGAATAATTGAAGGAAGGATAAAAGTACTTGATTATTACAATTCATATGTCAAGAAGTTTGAATTCTGGATTTATACTGAGAAAAATTATACCGCTCAATTGATTATCAAGATTGAAAATGATACGCATGTTAATAGTAATTGATTCATTTGTAGACTAACTATAAAATTATTGAATAAACTTATAAAGTTTATACTCTTATCTAAGTTTTTACATAAATTAGTTTCAACTCATAATTTATTTTATATAAAGTATAGAAAAAATGTTAATGCGATTAGATTTTTGTGAGATTATTAGACATATGCCTCTTATTATTGCTTTATTCTAAAGACTGTAATATTCTGTAATCAAATGAGAAACCAATTTAACTAATGAGACCAATCGACCAATCGTTAAAATCAGAACTTGCATTGTTCATATTGATAAGAGCTATTGATTGATGACTTCATTTTCATTATTAAATTAAGGCTTAATAATAGAAAGAAGAGAAGAGAGACAATCCACTTATGACTACTCAGAGTGAATGAGCTCTGATTGTAAAAACTATTCAATTAAAGTTAAATCTTTTAAATAAAGTTTAAATGGAAAATAAGCAGAATGGTTGCGTTGTATAGTTGTACGTGATCAATTTCATTGATTTCAACAATCACTCATTAAAGACTACTTGAGTTAAATGAACGCTTAAACTCATGCCTGCGAAGGGATCAGATTGATCAGGAACATAAAGAAATGATTATCTGATTTGCTCTTCTCAGCAACAACGCACTACTTTGTCTTCAAACAAGAAAGATTGAAAGCCGAAATACCCAGAATCTTTTGCTGAAAACATATAACAAGTAATTTTTGATGTTTTGGGGTTAGGGCTGAAAATAAATGGAAAAGAAATGAAAAATTATTACTCATCCCATGATTACTATATTGAGTCGAGAAAAAGCATACAAAAGACAGAGAAAAGAGATGAGTAGAAAAAAAATCATTTGACAGCTTTTAGCCCTCGTGTGCGACACATGACTGAAGATACCATTTATCTGCCATCCAAATGACCATTTGCTTCATTGACTCTAAACATTTAACATTTACACTCTCTTTATATAAACACACATAACTGCTCCCTCGAAGAAGTGCATTATATCAGGATAGATCACAATCTTTTTTGAGAGTTCTTGATCAACACTTGATAGAGAGGTCATTCTTGTACTCTATGTGTGTTTAGTTTGTCTAAAATGCCCCTCAAATGGCTCTTACCAGCAATACCCTAATTATTGACTCTCTCTCTCTCTCTCTCTCTCTCTCTCTCTCTCTCTCTCTCTCGAAATAATTAATAAGAATGTGGATGTTTTTGAGCCAAATGAGGGAAACGAAACAAATTATAGTTGGATTTAATGTAATAATGAAAGAGAATATAAATACAAACTTCTAATGATTTTTCATTCATTGCCTTAATTGTACTCTCAGTTTGAATCTCGAATTGAGTGATAAATATTTTAGCGAATGTTTTCGTCAGCACTTTCGGTATAACATTAACTACTCTCAAGTCTGAGCTTTTCTATTGTTTTTTGAGGCTAAAGAATTAAGCGAATGATTTGACGTCTTTTCCATTACTTTCTTATCTCTTTCATCGATTGAATACAAAGTTTGGCATTTATTTCAATACATAATATATTCTTCTCTTTTTGAATACAATTGATTTAATATTTGTTTGGTTCACAAAAAGTAATCATAAGTAAGATTTTAATCTTTTATTATTCTAAACATTAATTTTATTTCTCTTCTCATCACTTATTTAAATGGAAAATATAGTAAACATAATAATAATATAACAAAAAACGAAACTCAAATAAAATATATAGAATTATCTCAAAAACATAAAAATAGTTTTATTTTCTTAAATATTTTAAGAGTAAATTTTGGGAATAGAGCTCAAAGTTCTTCTGATATTATGTAATGTTAGATAAGTTTAGTCTCTAATCCAATAATTAATGATTGATGTGTTTCTCGTATATTCTCTTATAGTATCATAAGAGATGTCTTTATGTTATACAGAATAAGAATTTTTGCAAAAAATTGTCATTAATTTATAATATCAACGAATTATATTAATACGAAATTGAAATAATTTGAAACTTATTTACCAATCAGTTTAGATAATCAGTCACTTTAATACAGAGCTCACATCAGCACAAAATTATGAATTACTTCCTAAACAACAATATTATAATCCAATTGATTGTATTGTACTTAAAACAAATTAAACCTTTATTTTTATATTTTTGGTCCAAATAAGACGTTTCTTATTTATTAAAGTTTTTATAATATTTAAAGTTTTATGGCGTCAAACATCTCTGTGAACATAATATTTGTATGAATTGAATGAGTAATTGAATTATTGTTCAGACAAATATGAATTACAAGAAAAGATCAGAACGAAGAGAAAGAGATGAAGAGTAAAATGAAAAGGTTTTTCTGATCAAAAGTAGAGGAATGACAGACATTAAACACAAAACACGTTGAAAATTGTGCGCATAAATAGATCGGAGATTTGAATTTTTAGTCAAAACTTCAAATTTATTGTCTTTTATCACACTATTTGGTGGCGAAGTATATACATTAAGCACAGCATAAAATAATAGTTCCTTCACAGAGCAAACTTCACATCTAGTACTGAAATCGCATCGGGTTGAGTAGAGCAGTGCATTTGAACTGCAATTAAGTGGTGTGCGCTGTAGTGTCGTTCCCGACATAACTGTGCCCAACATAGACTAGAATACTGTATATATTGTTGGGATCGCTTCAATTCAACATCTCTTACACACAATATTCAAAGTCTTCGCTCACTCTCTTCTATAGCACAGACTCTCTCTCTCTCTCTCTCTCTCTCTCTCTCTCTCTCTCTCTCTCTCTCTCTCTCTCTCTCGCTCTCTCTCTCTCTCTCTCTCTCTCTCTCTCTCTCTCTCTCTCTCTCATCGATCGGATCGTCAAACGCTATACTGCTGTTCCTTTATTTTCTCTTCCATTTGATACTTTGTTTTTTGAAATTAAAATTTTTTGAGAAAAGCTATTTTTTAAGATTCAATTTTTTCTTTCGTTCCATCAGATTGTTTGATGACTTATAAGAGACAAATTGTCGACAAATTTTAAATTTGAATAATTGTGAGTAAACTGAAGGAAAATATTAAACTAAACAAAAACGTTGAAAATATAGTATCAGTGTATTTGTGAAGTAGTGTGCTCATGGATGATTTAATGCTCTTACATTCATTTCCACTGCAGTATCCAAAATCAAATCTCATTATTTAATTGAAAGTAATTTGTAGGCGAATTCAATTTGAGTGTAGAATAAATTTAAACATTTTTATCTTAGAAGTATTAATCAGAATTTTAAACAACAGTTTGCTCCATTTCTAGTAAAATGTCTTGGTGTTTTTTTCATTATTTTGCTCAGATGAAACCAGGATGAACGATTAAAATATTCCTGACAACTAAGAAATGTAATGACTCTCTCTCTCTCTCTCTCTCTCTCTCTCTCTCTCTCTCTCTCTCTCTGACTGTGTCTGACTATACATAAAATAAAAGATTTGAATAATGTGTGCCATTATTTGCATGAGTAGTTCATTAAAAGTAGAAAAAGTTTAATAGTTTTTTACAAAAAGAATGAATCGATTGATAGACATATAAGACATATAACGCGAAAAGAAATGGAATTAAGTTTATATGCATTTCATACTTAAAATTCAATAAAAAGGGAAAATATTATTTAAAAGAAAAACTGCAAAAAAAAATCTAATCGAAAATACATATGAAAAATGAAAATTTGTCGCCGACTACCCCTCTATACTCCCTAAGAGTGTCTCATTTGGCAGTTGTTGAATAGATGATTAGAAAATTTTCTTTTATTTAATTTTTTATTGTATTTTCATTTCAAACCTAATGTTGTGACGAAAACTAAATCAATGAAGAGTTGAAGGAATGAGTGAATGAAAGAAAAATTATTCGCTTCACTCGTCTCCTAAATCTCTTAATGTCAGCAAAGATTTTGTTTAGGATTAAGCGAAGACTGGCTCTCGTTTTGATGCCAATACAGAGGACATGTATGCCTCAAATTAATGCCTCAGCGTTTAAGTGCATTCCTATAGACTTGAATGAGTCGATTCCAGACCATACAAAACCAATGCATTGAAAGTTTTTTCTTCAGTTCTAAACGACTTAATTAAAGTTAGACTTCAATACCGGCAACAAAAATATAATGAAGTGATTATACTCTATATAAGAGACTGTTTACACCTTCTATACTAACTGTTAAGAAAACTCAACATAAATATATTTTCAAAGAAGACACCAATTAATGATCAAAATCATTGCAATCACTGTTTGCTACACAACTGTGTCTCACATCAAATCGAAAAATAATCTATTTTATTTATTGATCACAAAAGAGATTTTATTTTAACGTCGTTGCTATGATTCTGGTCATTTTGACATTTAACTATAACAGACCAGGAATTGCCATTAATTAATGAAAATCACGGCTTTATTTTTGAAATTTATCTCTCCTTTGGTAAACTGAATGATGAATATATTCATGTCATCAACAAAAAAAATGTTCACTCATTGCTTATATTGCGTTCATTTACTCAATGATTAGTTTTGTATATTAGAGTATAACTTAATTAATTAAAAGATGAGAAAAAATTACATAATGGCTAACATTTTTGCTGGGCTTTAATATCACACTAATTAATCTTTTCGACTCACTTTCAACTTGAAAGTTGAGTTCAAACATTAATTCTTCATTTTTTTTAATCATTAGAATATCTTTTATATAATAATTTCATCTCAATATGGCAAAAGAGTCAGGGATGTGAAAGTAGGTCAGCACAAACCCATGGTATTTGAGTGAAAAAAAAGATGGTGAACCAAAATGGCTGATGATCTGCTTGACCACCACCATGGAGCCTCCGGAATAATGTTGCTCAAGTGAAAGTTGTATTCAACAAATGAAGCAGTTATTGGTTACAGTACGACATACTCTGCAATAATCTTATTTAGTGTTTTATTTTTCCATTCAATTAATAAAATGCCATGATAATTTCATGATTTTCAGCTGAATGTCACAAAAATTATTGTATTTAAAGAATAGTCTCTTGGTGTATAATAAACGAATGGTTTAGCTAGGAAATATTCGCCAATAATTCGTGATTTTTGTCAAAAGGGAATCGCATTTAAATCTAATAAAAATGATATAAAAATAAATTGAAAAACATTTGATCTTAAGTCACAATTTTCGGACACGCATTGAATGAATGGATGGTTTTTATTTAAGATTAAGGTTTCATAGGTTTCATCTTTTCAGTGAAGTGTATGAAGCGATCAATAAAAGACATTACTTCCAAAGATTAAGGAATGCAATACAAAATGCATTCCGTAGTTATCAGTCATCGAATGAGGACTGAGTTTGAAGCAAAGAATGACCGAATGATTTCGGAACCCATCCTTTCATTGAACGCCTCTTAGATTAACGCCTAATCACCAAAAAACAAAATATAACTATTAATCAAAGCAAACAATTGTAGTTTTTTTTTATTTTTTCAGTCATAATGTTTTATATCGATTCTGAAATATCTTTCGTTTTAATCTAAAAATATTGTCGGAAATTAAAAACAATGTTTTGATTGCTATCTAAGAGCCAATACTAGTCGTGAAACTCAATATAAAATCAAATATATTTGTAAATAAACGAATAAAATGTAAACATTTAAGCACTGCTTCTCTGAAAAAAATTTATTCAAAGGACAATAAAAATGACTTTAAAATCTAATTTGAAATAAAAATGCTTTTGATATGAATGTTATGCTATTATAGAGTGAATTGTTATTTTGAATACAAATTCCCAATCATTTGATTTGAATAGAATTTGTGTGGAATTTATGTCTCAAATAAATAAAATCGAAACTAATTTTGAAAATTCTGAAAATTGAAGCATTTGTTTGAAGTTAAATAATAAATTGAGTCATTTTGTGACTTACAAAGTATCAGTCGTTTAATTAAAATTATTTTCTATTTGTTTGAAGGAATGTTACATTCAATAAAAAAAAATGCAAACAGACATCGAATGTAATGAAATGTAAAAGATGATTTTAGACGAAAATCTCATTAGGTTTCAACTGAGGGATACTCAATGGGAGGCTAACATTGCTTTGTATTGTAATAATTTATTACTAATAAATATAAATTCTAATCTTTTCTTATCTATAAGTTAATACAACTATTGGGAAAGGTTAGTTTATTAGTAATTTGCACATTGTCAACTGGTCAACATTGATGAATCAGTTTGTAAATCGAAGAAAACTAAAATATAAGTAATGAGAAGAAGATTACATAATTAGCTACAATTTACATTATTTGTAATTTGAAATAAAACAAATTTTTATCATGTAAATTTAGTATATTTCGATCCATTTTTATATTTAATTTTGCAAAACAATGTTATATAAACAATAAGTTATTTGTTGTAGTTCATTTATTTATTATTTGTCAGCGTGCTTAAAAAGACAGGCCACGCCTATTTCCCCTGGAACGATTAGTTTTGATGATATATAACAATACTTCTAGTGTTTGATACAATTTTCAAACAAAACAAATAATTTGTTTTTAAGTTAAAGAGTTTCGTCTAATACTTGACACTAATTCTCATTCAGACTATGTTTTGCTTTTAAAAATTATTTCTGTCAATATTTTAAGCTTTTTGTTCAAAAACAAAAAAATTTAATGTTCAAGTCAAATTATTTACATTTTCTTGCTAAATTATAAAGTAATATCTGTCTTTTGCTATCTTTGCCGGTTTGTGACTTAATATTAATGATAAAAACTCATCTTTCAGATATCAAAACCAAATTCAAAGTTAATGATAAAAATGTGAAACTCTGTAAATATTTAATAAATTGATTCGAAATTTTGTTGACCTGTAGTACACTTAAAACGCATTATAGTTAGTACTTAATTAATAAATAATACTTTGGTAGTCGACAAAACTGACGAATGCCATATAATTATCCTTTATATGCACTTTAGTTGCAATAAAAATGAAAAACACTATTCGAATGCAAATTAGGTTTAATAATAAACTTAAGGTTTCGTAACTTATATTCAAAATACAAAACTTGAGTTATAATATCTAAACACGAAATTTTGCTCAAAATTATACCTAATTCTATCAACTATTTCAACCATGGTCAAGATAACTATATGAGAAGATAGTGATACTTGTAACTTACTAGTATTACACTGTAAGTGTTGAGAAACAGCTGTATCATAATATTCATAACATGGAGGAGTGAATGGTAACCATTTGGGGTATTCCTGCATCATCTAATCCATTTTCGCGAAGTCCAATTTCACCTACTCAATTTTTTTATCTCAAAAATAGAAGTCTCGGACAAATTAATTTTAATCCCTAATGGGGATTGAAGGGTCCTTAAAGGTTCAAGCCTTTAATCCTACTAGGTGAAACTGGAATAGGCGAAGCAGAATATTGTACAATTAATGTACTATTCCTCTATTCTGTAGCTCAAGTAGATAATTCATTTGTTTTGCATTAAGTGGAGT
>JAQFXL010001172.1:0-13583 GCA_034693445.1 Edwardzetes edwardsi | reverse complement strand
TTTGAAGAGGAATCCCAACTCTGCAATGTAAAAGTTTTACAAAAACTTGAGGGAAAACTTGTCAGAAGTTCACTTGGGTGAAAGAGCTGGTTTATTCATAGTTTTATCCTTAATTTAAAAATCTGAAAATCCTTAATTTGTAATCTAAAAATCTACCAAGAGTGAACTTCAATCAATATCTTACAACGGAGAGCAAACATTAACTGTTTGTTAAACATTAAGCGGTTGTGCACTCAATGATGTATTGCCCGCTATTTCACTTCAAGTCATATTTGAAAGGCCAGAATCATAATTGAAATGACGGTCAATATAACGACTTCATATTAGACTTTAAAATTTAATTTAAAATACCCTGCAGCATTTTTTCTGAATTTTCTTTCGATGGAATATCAAGTTTTCATTTAAAATTTTAGAATTTATTAACTATTATTAACTATTAACTAGATTCGTTAAAAATTGGGCAATTCCATCTTTTTAGAAAAGAGTTTCCAAGTAAACAGGATAAAATGGTTATGTTAGAATATAGTTATACATTTGAGTAACTTATTCGCATATCCTTGGACAATTCATTTTCCAAAACTACCATTTGATTAATGTTTTGCGAGAATTGCTTTCATTACTTAGTGTTCGTCGATATTGATCTGAATATCAAATAATTTACGTCAAAAGCCATATGTTTTGTATAATATTTTAATCACAATATTCTATTGTTTTTATGTGTAATTCATAGTGAGTTTCGGCCCAACCTTTTCTTGCCTTCATTTCTACACAAATGTAATAAATGATTGATTTCTATGACTTTCGGATATTAATTCAATTGGAAGATAAAAACTGAACTCAAATTTGTTATTCATTTTCTCTTCAATAATATTCATACAATTGAAAACCCGAATAGCCTTGAAAAGAACCGATTAATTAATCAAGTGAATCTGGTCTGGATCAAATCAGTTATTCATTAGCTTGATTAAAATCTGATTAAGTTATTATTGAAAAAAATTGAAGATCAATCTAATGATCTGGTTGATTTTAGAATGGTTATTGTTTTAATTTATTTTTTGAAAAACTGGTTTTAAGCTGTTCTGGTTCAGTTTGGCTGAAATGACTATAAAAAACAGAATGAATATACAAACCTATGTTTTGATAAATTATTTACAGAATTATTCAATGAATCAAAATAAGCGACAAAAAGAAAATTTGTTTCGTAATTGTATTAGAATTGATTCAATCATTCTTTTGACGGATATTATCAATGAATTCAATACCGAAAACAATGTGAGAATCAACAGATGGTTCACATATTTATCAAAACATATGAATGACTTCTCTTACCGTCAAATACTAATTATTCACTTTTGAATTCTACTAACTTATAGATTATCTCTTTAAATAGAAAGAGCGAATCAATATTTCTACCCACCTCAATTACCAATGATAAATTAATCAATCATATTAATTCGGAAAATAAAGGTTAATAAATGCTCATGTGCATTTACTCGGTTGTCATCGAATAATTTGAATTTCAATCAAATGCGTCACCGAATAAACATAATTCACAATGAAATATAAATCATCAAGCACTCCATAGCTAATTTTAAGTAAAAAAATTGAAATATTCTATCACTGGAACATATTTCACATTTAATTTTAATGACATAACCACACAAAAAAATTAGTTACTAAATTATGCAGGGTAAATATTTCAAAGTTAACTATCGAATAGTTTTTAGAGTAATTAAATTTTTTTGAATTTTCTTATTTGAATCTTTCACATTTTACTTATAGCCTAGATTATTTGAGAGGAATTATGTCGAAGAGGGCGAACATTCGATACATGAGAAACGTTTTGGACGCTTTGGATAACAAACTCGAAAGATTTCAGTGAGTTTTGTCGGCTTTCCTTCGTTTTTATTAATTTAAACCCGAATAATTGCAAAGGTGTATTTAGCCAAACGGTCGCACACCATACAAATAACTCCAATATAATTCATATTAAATTAATTTAATTTATAAATCAATTTTAAAAATAGAAATTATTTCATAAAAAAATTTTGAAACAAAATTTTTAAAAATAATGATTAAAATAATATTATAATTAAAAAATAAGTGGCTTTACTGTACTTCATAGCTATTTTCAGTATACATATTGAAGGTATGTCGTGACCGATTGGCTAACAATAGGTGTTCCAACCATTTGGGTTGAAGTAAAATATACTCAATTATTGTGGGAATAATAATTTCCGGTAAGACTTTGAACTTTACTTTTAAGACAGAATTACAATTGATTTCAAAACATAATTTGAATTTGAAGACAAAATGATTGATAACTATTAACAAAAAATGTGAATTACTTTTAAATTAATTTTACTCTTTATTGTCAATTCAGGTGAAGTGAAATACAACTAACAATATGTTATCAAAGTCTCAATTTTTTACAGTTTCTATGTTTAAATCAATTGGTACTCTGGGTTTTGGTGACCTTTTTAGCTTGATAGTTTTAGCTTTTAGCTTAATTTATAGACTTTCATTGAATGGTTGAATTATTCATGGATAAATAAGCATGGTCAAACAAAAAACTCTAAATTTGAAGAAAAAGTTGAATAGATTGTTAAATATTGAGCTGAAACTGAACTAACGATAGATTTCTAAAATATCAATTTTGATTGCATTCCTATCTTTGGTTCAGTGAATTACTTCAATTTTCCCCTAAATTGCCTCTTGCACATTAAAAAAAAGAATTAATCGAAAGAGCCTTTTTGACCGAAAACCAAATCAAAATTGTGAGTCTGTTGAAAATGCTCAGGAATTTTCGCAAAATTCAATTGAATTTCTATCATTTGAACAAAGAATGCAGAAGGGGGAGATTTTGGTCCTCCAACCCCTCTCTAGGTTCGAAAATTTTAAAATTTTCACCTCCTAGAATTTCAAAATTTTCAAGGGGGTCATTTTTTAATATTTTTAATTGAATAAACTGGAACTACCTTGAAATAGATACTATTTAAACTGTATTTAGCCGTTAAAAGCAAGTTTAAACTGGTTATAACACAGAAAACGGCTATTTCTGTTGAAAATAGCGATCATTTCCGGCCGCCATGATACTGCCCCTAGACTCAGCTAAAGTTTGACCCCAAAAACAGGCTAGACCACCCTTCTAGAGCCTCGCATCCCTGCATTTGAACCAAATTCTTTAAAGTTACCAGAATAAAGTTGAATCCTTGAATGCTCAAAATATTGATATGTAATATACGAGCAAATTGTGTGCAATATTTTAGTGACAAAATATTAATTATTGTAATAATGTATCGAAAAGTAGGTCTAATTGTGGTTTATGTAAATATAAGACATATTTATTGCACTGAAAATCTATTAAATGGTTGGAAACCTATTAAATAGCTGTTGGATAACTAGAACTCTAATAAATTACTTGGTTGGACAGGCAAACTGTTAGACAGGTAATTTGTTCATCTGTTGACTAAAGTTCTAGCATGTTATTTCTTGCAATTTTCGGGAAAATTGAAAAATACAACTTATAATCAATTGAACACTTTTTGTCAGATAACTCACAAATTTCTCATAAGTTTTGAGTGAAACGCAATTCTCTTTTATTAAATCATTTTTCGCTTTTCTTATGTCAGTCCTATTGGAGAAAATCGATATCATATATGAGTTTTGTCACAATTATTGACAATTATATAAGACTTTTATTACTTCAGACGAATGAGACTCGGATTACAACTCTCAGAATTGTCGCTCATTTTGTTTTATTGATTAATTTTATTTCAAACAAACTCAATTTCAAATCATCTTGGTAATGTAGAGGTATATAATTCTTGATATTTTATTGGAAAATTTTTAGTTTTTCTTACCAAAAAAAGAATAAACCAGCATATAATTCAATCAAATTTAAGACATCACTCCCACTGAAAAAGAAAGCTTAAATTGTTAAACTACCATGCTAAGTTAAGCTCAAATCATCATATATGACTGAATATTCAAGAGAATTATTAGAGAATCACAGTTTGAAAATCAACGACCCTTGCTAAATAAGATTTAAAACTAAAAAATCATTTTATCACTCGATTTCAAATGAAATTTTTCGAAAGTAAAATCTGAAGGGATTTGAAAAAAACTCAAAATAATATTCTTTAATGTTTTGAATCTAATCTTTTAATCAAAGACACAATAATTCAATTGAAAACATGAATAAAATGATTCACAGCTTAAAGGATTTTCGGTTATAATTCAATGAATTGTTTTGCAATTCCTTACATAACAACAAAAATCTGAATAATAGACAAGAATAGCCTTTTTTGATATAATAGGACAGTTTTTTAACAAAAAAAATTGAATGTTCAGAAACAGTTGTAAACTTGAAAGAGTCTGAAGTATTTGTGTTCAGAAAAGTATTGTCTGATTATTATTTTGATTATAGATTCAATAGAGTATCTCATTATTATAGGTATAGATAAGCATTAATTTGTTATCCACTTATATATTATATTAATTTTGATTTTGTCAGCCAATAACCAAACACTCCTTACGTAAAGCGATTCAGCAAATAATGTGTAAGCAATCAAAATAAATTAGTTTTAGCCCAAAATATATCGATGATAATCATCCATATTATGTGTTCTTCTCTTATGACTCAATTTATGTGTCTATTAGTAAAGCATTTATTACACTATTTTTATAGCAAAAGTTTGAATCAAAAAAGTTTTCAATTAAACTAATTCATCCATTAATTGGATGTTTCATTAAAGTCAATGAATTTTATTATAAGAATAACACAAATAATAATATAATTAATTCAATGGAAGTACTGCTCTATCAGTGCCTCAATTCAAGAGCAGATCCAATGACTCATTGATTGAATTAATCTAACCTTAAAATCGATTTTCATTTCAAGATATTTGTAGACTTCGATTGCAAATTAAACTTTTGATTGCCTTATATTTGATTTATTGATTAAAACTAAAACTAATGAGTAAACAAAAACACATAAAATGATTTAACTTGATTAAAAGTTATTGGAAATGTCAAAATTCTATGAAAAATGAGTTTCAGATAATCTCGATTTCTAGAATCAAGGTCAAGTTGAGTTTGTATATCAATTTATTGATATATTACTAAATCAAAAGTTAAATTAAAGTTAGTATTGACTGAAGTAATAATAATTTGATTGAATTTTGTCGTTACGACTAAACTATTCATAGGAAGAGAACCTGTTATATAAACGCCGGAATGACTCATAACTGCGATTTCAAAGATTTAATCTCAGCGATGAATGCCAGACGTTTCTGGGAGTCCACTCACTCGCCCGGAAGAAGAAAGAGAAATACCATCATACCTGTGCCCGTACAGCAGTTGCTGAGAACATCCCCACTGCCAGCCCATATCCAATCCCACTAAACCCACTTTCAGTGAAATTCTTTTATTCTTATTCCTCCTCCGCTATTGATTTGCCAATTCTTTCTCATCTTATAATTGCAAATAATTGTCCTTTCTCATTTCGGAAAACATTCAAATCCATTCTTTCAATTCTTTTATTACAAATTCTTTTCTAATGAATTGTCAAAACATTATTCTGTGTCTCATAACTAATGTCTGAACAAAACCTATTGAGAATCAATTGAGAGCTAAAATCAATGGTTTATCAATTGGTCGACATTTCACACGTAAGTCAATATTTCAATTACTTTATTAACCAAAGAATTTTTCCCTTGTTGTTTTACAGAAAAGGCTTGCTTAGAGAGGTTAGACCAAAGAGAGTGTCCGAATGCTTATCAGGTTTGCCTGCGGCCGACTGTGAAAATAACCATTTGGGCATTGAAAGCCTCGGACAAGAATTTCTAAGACCCGGTGGCAGAAACCCGGGCCGATAGAGAGAAACACTTAAATGAGACGATTATATAATCCATTAAACAAAACATTATTTTAATTAATGAGAAATTAGAGGAATATTTGTAAGACTTATTAATTATAAATGTTGTCATGGAATGGAAGCTTTAGGTGACGGTTCGCTTTTAGGACTTAGCTCTTCATACAGACCAAATTGGTCAGGCATTTAAAGCATGTCTTTCAGTTAGGCGATTTGGTTGAGGGTTTGGCTTAATAGGGAGATCATTGCTTTGTTTACTCTTTTAAAGTCAATTTAATCGCAAAGCTATTCAATGAATGAAATCAAAAGTTATTTTTAAGCTTTAAAGCATTAAAACGCCAAAAGCCATGTTTTTCAGTCAATTATTGCATCCTTTGCTGCGATTTTTAAGCTAAATATTAAATAACCTAATTATGAATCTCTTGTTGTTATTCATGAAATACTTTTCTCTTTTTTAGGATTTGTATTACAAATGCAAATATCAAATGCTTTCAATTCATTATTCAAAAAACTAATGTATACCACAATTGGTCGACACCTTAATAGCTACTCATATTTTTTTGACTATAAATTGTACGTTAGATTCAAATCTTATGTTTAAATAATTGCATTTAAACTAATGTTAAACAGATGTCTATCAGTGTTATTGTTATTACAGTTATTCTAATTTATTAATCAATATTAAAATTATTATCAAATTTTAACCAAATATTAATAAAATTTTGTCTTTTAATAATTCATTGCATAATTACATCGTTCACTTGATAATTTTTTTTGCAAGATCATCATGATTTGAAAATCTTATTCTGTGATTTCAATTTTCAGATATTAATATATTTCAACTTTTTCTATAAGGTGTCAAATCAGAACTTGATAAATTTTCTTGCTAATCTATAATTTCGCATCTGATGATATGTAGAATGAGGTCATTTGATAAATGATTCGGAGCCAAAAATTTCTTTTGTCTGAATTCCAGTCTCTGAACAGAAAGTAAGTATTTTTATAAATGTCTCATAATTTCAGACAAAAATTTATAGAAAAAAAGGTTTTAATTTCCCTCAAATTGTTGACCAAAAGTTGAAAACATGGATTAGAAGGGAATTTATGAGTCAAAGACCAAATCCAATGATTCAATGAACTAATAAAGATTTTTATCCCATCAATTGGGTAATCTATTAAATAGCCATGTACATGTAAATGACATTAGAATTTTCGTATCATGTTTTTTGTACCATTTGCGAATGACCTGGTTTGTTATCAAGAATATGATGAATTTCTAAAAAATGGAACTAATAATCTGAGAAAGTTCATTGAGTCATGAGATATGAGTTCATTTTGAGATTCTATATTATTATCAAACTGTTAATTAATAAATCTTTTGGAAAGATTACACGAAAAATGAATTAAAAGTCGACTTATTGGACAGAATATTCAGTAATCCTCGTAATGAAGTGAAATATTTTCAATGAATAGTCACTAAAAGAGTAATATTGGGACTAATATTGGAGACCAAAACACAACTGTAAACGACATCGAAGTTAATGCACACAAAAAATTAATTATTGATTTGAAGCCTTAAACGTCTTATTAGTGCAAACATTTGTCTCTATGTAAACATGAATTCATTGAATAGGTGTAGACGTAAGCAATAAATCGCGTTTTGATTTAATTGAATGGTTTCTAGACTTGGACTTGACTTACATTTCGATGACTTCTAGGACAAAACAAAACTATTTTTCAATCATTTATATAACTATTGAGTAAAACAATCGCTTGTTTTGTTTGTTTTGTTGGGAAAATATTTGGTTTAAAAAAAGCAAATAAATTTCTTAAATTGGCTTATCTTTGAAAAAGTTTGGATCAATTGTATGTCATTGGTTTCCTACCAGAGATTCCAGGAGTCATATCCAGGAGTTTCATATTCTGTGCGCCTATAAGATGAAAGTTTGAAATTCGTCGCACAAATCATTGTGTCATATAAATTGAAAACTAATGCCCTTTCAAAACTGAAAATATGATTTTAAATAAAAATTTTATTTCAATTGAAATGTATGTACAAAATATAAGCAATAATACCGTGATATCAAGTGTCGAATTCAATTGAATTTATTCTGTTCTCACTATTTATATGAATTTCTTGACTAAAAGGAATAGGAATCGCAATATTTCATTGCAAACAATTGTGTTGTGATCTAAACATGCAGTTTAAAAGATTATTTGAAATACAAAACTCGAGTTAAGTTTGAAATCGTATTAATTTTCGTCGACTCTTCCTTTTTAACTGAATATTCAAAAATAACATAAAAATACATAACTTTTTAGAGGGGACCTTGGACATAACAAATACGAAAACTATGAGACATGTAATTTAAATAGTTTTATGAATTGATAAATTAGTCATCAAAAACCACAAATGATTTGAAATTTGAAAACTCCGAATCCAATTAAAACTAATTGAAAAGATTGTGATCTATGAAAATTTTAATTAAAATTCGTGTTTATGTATAGAAAAGAAAAGACATTCAAACGGCGAATAAATAAAAATAAATCTCATTTTACGAGTATTTCGAGAATTCCGTCATTAAATTATTAAATTGAGTATGATTCTGTAAATATCCTAGACAACCTCTCTTTATAGATGAAGTTCAACTTCATTGTCAGCTATTTCTATTGAACTCAATTATTGGACGGGTAGTGGAGAAATGTTTTTCTTCAACCACTTTAAATGTTTGATACGCTCGGAACGAGAAATCCGCCCAACAATTGGAAAGCCATTAATTGATTAGTTTAATAGTTATAAAAGTTTGATAATTGATGTAAACATAAACATAAGACCATTGAATCCAATTAATACCAAAGATGTCGGCCTTCAAACAATTGGACAGAAAAGTGATTGGCGCGAAAACTGGAACTGGATCAAATATGGCCATTTCGAACCGAAAAACAAAATAATCAAAACTGCGGTAAATGAAGTCGGAATGAGTTTTCGGTTAATTGGCCGTAAAACTGGCGTAAATCACCCGACTGTCAAAAAGGTCCTGGCCAAAGCTGAAGTTCAACAAAAATAAGAGTCGAATGTCCAAAAAGTCACATTTAAAGTTCCCTATTCAAACACTTGAAGTCAATGTCCTAAGTTGTTCGTGCGGAAAGGTTGAGTTGCCCTAATTATATTTAACTTCTTGGCCATTCTTGAGTTGAATAATATTTGACTGAAAAGTTTTGATATTGTTTTATACGATATTTGCTCAAAAATATTGAATGATTGAGAGTTCAGGGACAATTGGTATTGGAATCGAGCCATCATTCAAATAGAATAATTACCTCGATATGTTTTATCTGTAATTCTTGATCACATGAAATGAAGCGAAACAAAAATAAAAGTGAAGTAAAAAAACTTGATTTTTGAAATAAATTCAATTCTAATAAAAACTTGAAATACATTTTTGAAGTTATTTTATCTCTCATTGAATCTGAGATATAATTATTTGGGGAAAGAATGGATGAAACGGAAGACAATGTAATTATTTTGACAAAAAACTCAATTTAGTCATCAAAACAGAAGTAATTGAATGCAAAATATTGTTTTGTATTCCGATGTAAGGCTCAGTCGACTCTATGATCGATACAATTCATAGACTGTTTGCATAACTCGTTATTTTTTCTCTGCTTTCTATCAGACCTTTAGTTCAGATGATATTAAACCGTTTGTGTAACTGTGTGTTGGAGTGAAAGTCACCGGCTGTGCAAATATCCGTTCCGTTCACATCTTATTTTCCCATCAGATCTGATACTAATAACAATTACTTATTTCCCTCGACTATTAACACAACAGTGAAGACAACAACAGCTAAAAGTGTAGTTAAAATCTTTCATTTCATTTGTTGTTTTTCTCATTCAAAAGATAAGTTCATAAAACAGAATAATTTGGTATTTCATTGTTAACTCAATTCTGTGTGAATTGATTTCTCTACCAGTGCTGTACAACACATGCAAACAATTAAATCTCGCATTTCTCGCGATTCTCTTCAAAGTATTCGCTTTGAATTAAGTGTAAAATAATTTGCAAAAAAAGCAGATAACCTTCTGATAAATTCAATAGAAATATTTCATTTTGACCAAGAGCAACAGCAATGAATTTCTTCCCAATATTCTTGGTATTACGTCTGATGTTTTTTGAAGACCTTTTGATTGCGGGTAAATTGAAACCATTTTAAAAATATTTACTTTCCATTAGTTTTATTTATTTATCCATTGGTTTTGTTTTTAACCCTGATCTAAAGGTCAGGTACAAACACAGGTTTGGCTGACAGTGAGTCCATTAGCAAATCAGACCACTCAGAGAAATATTGAGATCCATTGGAGAAATGCTCCAAAAAGCAATCAAAACGATTGGGTCGGTCTGTTTACAGCGGATCCGACTGATAGCACCGGTGCTATCAAACGGGTTGACGTCAATTCCAGATCAAATGGAAATTTCTTGTGAGACAAGTTTACTCTTTCTTCTTTCAAATGCATAAATAATTGCAAGTCTTTTTTTAAGACTATTTATTGACGTTTTTAAGAATCTTAGTCTTATTTTGAATACTTATATAAAAACACTTTTGATTGAAAACAGGACTGACGTTCAATACCCATACCGTGATTTTGCGACAGGTAAATTGACTCAAAAATGTATGGGTTATTACATCGCTTATATTCGCAACAATAAAATTTTTGCCAAAAATTGCATTAAAAACAATCCGTTTTGGATGGAAAACAGTTTGTCAGTCATTGGCGAACATACTCTGCCATCGATTATGATTCCGGGCACTCATGACTCCGGCAGTTACGACAAATGGACCAAAGATTCAATACATGATTGTATGTATGAATTGATTATACTTTTTAAAGAATTTTTTCGGTAATTCAATAGTCATTTGATTCAATAGAATAGACTTTCAATTGAAAGCACTTTTTTATGAAAATAGAGTTAAGAAATTGGTTTTCTATAAATCTGTTTCTAAACGATAAGTTCAGAAAATTCAAAGAAATATGCGCTTGAATTGCATTTTTTGATAGATTAAAAAACTAATTCAATTTTTCGAGTTTCACTACCATTTAGAGATAAATAGTAGACATGTTTAGTGCCATATCTCTCCGGCCTTAGAATAAAAGGCTTAGATTAACATTTGATTTACTCTTAACGCAAATTAATTTTGATATAACTTTCTTTAAGTCATAAAAATGTTCACGATCACTCAAGATGAGAGCATTTTCAACCAATTAGTATATGGCATCCGATATTTGGATATAAGAGTTGGCTATTATAATGTGAGTGGAAATAACGAAAAACTATGGGTAGTGCACGACCTCTTCAGAACAGAACACACTCTACGTTCAGCAGCAGCACAGGTCAAAGATTTTCTGAAGGCAGCTCCAAAAGAGATTGTTATTTTTGACTTTCACCGATTCGTCAACGGATTCATTGATGTGAAGGACAATCAAATACTCAAAAACAGATTCAAAGAGTTTTTCGAAGTCATAGCATCTGAACTGAAAGATTTGATGATTCCTTTCAGGTATTCCCACAAAAGCATTAGTTTCTCAATCAAAGAGCAGTCAGAATAGATTAATACCAGTCCATTGGTAATACCCATCCCTGTACTCGATCACTGTTTGTGAGATGTTTTCTGAGGGTCTAATCCATTGAAGAGAAATATTATTTCATAGTATTTATAATATTTTCATTAATAGGATATCAGATGTTTTGGTTTGTGTTATAATAAGACTTTATTTTGCGATCCGTTCACTCATTCACTCATTTATTAGAAGTTATTAACAGAAAAAACTGTTTTTGTTTTTCCAAGTCTTGGATATGGCGTCAAAATAAACGAATTAATTATGAAAAACAAGAGGGTATTGATTGGCTTCGATATGGATAGACGTAAATATTTGGTCAATGAGTTCTTGTGGCCAAATGTTCGTCACCAGTGGCCACAAAAAGATGAATTGGAACCACTTGTCAAGTACTTCCAAGACTACTTATGTACGGATAACAGGTATACTTTGCGTTCGGCTATGGCTGAGATGACACCAACTACTCAGGGAGTGTTGTCCTTAAAATACAAGAGTCTGAGGGCATTGGCACAGCAGACAAACAGCCTATACGTAGACTGGTTCAGTGATCGCTGGTCTCAATGTGCAAACATTGTGGCCGCCGACTACTTCTTGGGCTCTAATGTTGTTGACATTGCCATTGCTGTCAACTATAGGAAACACAATCCGTCCCAACGTTTTCACAGCTTTTTCTCAAACAAATGAAAACTTTTTTTCTATTTTTGTAGAATTTTTAACATTTGAGAGACTTTTGACAAATTCTTATGTCTTTTATCATACATTTGCTGTCTTTCAGTTTGAAATGCAATTAAAGTAATTTCATTCAAAATTTATTGTCCGATGAATTCAATTCTCATTTATTGTTGACATTTGAAAACTTCGTTCAAATCTTTTATCTGTGAATAGAATTCAGTGTCAAAAGAAATACATATTTTTTCTTTAATGTAAATTTTGAAAACATCTTGCTCAAATAACTGTCAAGAATAACTTTGCACTGTCAATTTTCTTGTGTAAATGTACTTAACCAAAAGTATACATGTACATTGTACATGATAAATTATAATGGATAACATGGATAATTGATTATTAGTTTTGAAAATAATGCAGATATTTGATAGAAAACGTATTCTGTTTATCAATTTATTCTGTGCTCACATACGTTAGGGACTAACGGTTAGGCTGTAGCCGGTAAGTTTTAGAAACATAGAGTAGGCGTTGGAAAGGGATCAGTGATATACTGTACAGTAACTGAAACACATCACTGCAAGTGAAGATTCACCTCAATAGTAAAAGCACTTTAACTCATCGCCTCCGTGGCGCAATTGGCTAGCGCGTTCGGCTGTTAACCGAAAGGTTGGTGGTTCGAGCCCACCTGGGGGCGTTTATTTTTGCTACATTTTCAAACAGATTTCATTAGAAATTAAAGTAATTAAAATTATAATCTAGAAAACTTATTTTATTATTGCATTAAAAGTCACTTATTAAAATAAGCATTATCTATTGAAAATAAATAACAAAAGTAAATTGTTGTTTAATGACATTTCTTTTCTAAATTCAATACAAGTATTAGTGAAATGTTTTTATCAACAAATGTTGTAAAAATATTATTGAGTAATAGATATCAAGGAAAACCTTATTATTCATCAATAATTGAAAGGAACTTATAAACCACTGAAAAAGCCTTCAATTGACTCATTTTTAACGACAAAAATAAAATTTAAAAATGATTTAAAATAAAATTATTGACAAAATGAAAATTTTTAGTCAAATTAAAGATAATTTTTATAATAAAAACAATGAATTCATATAATATAATGAATAATATAAGAGAAAAATCTGAGATTCAATCAATTTTCGGCGAGAATTTGATTGGAATATTTAATATTTGTATCCGTGATCATGGTCGTATGAGCTATAGAAACAAATCATAATTAATAATTGAATCCATGTTTTTAAAAACATAATTATCAATAATAATTGAGAATTCGTTCATTTTTGATATTTCCTTGGGATTGAAATTAGAAAAGAATTTCAAGAGAAAGTTGTGCAAGGTTATTAGTTAGAATCATAATCTGACTATGGTAGATCCGATCCGTGTGCTGTAAACTACAAT
>JAQFXL010001171.1:0-13586 GCA_034693445.1 Edwardzetes edwardsi | reverse complement strand
ATATGACTGACTGTGAAAAGTATTTAAGATCTCTGTTGAGGTTTAAGTTCAGTCTTTTCCGCAAAAGTATAGACAAGTTTGACAATAATGTAGTTCTCTCCCCATTTGTAGGCTTAACAGACAGACACTTGATTTGCGTGGCTTTTGTTTAATTCAATTATAAATTTAATAGTCATTTAAATAGATTTTAAATTTTATATTCTGTTATTTCCATTTGACTTCATTTGAATATAAGGATAGAAATCCCATTTTTATTGCAATAGTAATAAAACTTAGCTCAGGGTTATTCTTAGAATTGAAATTCTACAAAATGGTTGTTTAATGTGAAAAGTGTTGATCGATAATGACTTCGACACTAATAGTCTGTAATATAAGAATCGATTAATTAAAGGGAAAAATGACTAACTTTTTGTTATAAAAGAATTGGTATCGAAGTGAGTCATTGCAGTCATTGCAGTCATTCCCCGTTTCACTAATAGAATAATTTTTTGTATGCATTGATAGCCTGCAGGCATTTTGTGCTCAGTTTCCTGTAATGAATGTAACGATTGAGGTATCGAATCAAGGAATATGTCGACTCAATTCAACTACAAACCAAAAGGCCTTCACATTCCGCGCTCTCAATATCTCGATATTGCAGTAGATTTGAAAAGTGAGCCCAAACTTAATCGGATTAGAAGTCAAGTGACAACAAAATTTACTGGAAGTTTCATCCCTTGTTTCATAGATTCTAAACGAATTAAGTGTATTATTTGAAATATTCTCTTATTTCGAGTGTTTTTCTTCTTTAGATAATATTTAAATCAGAAATTTCTCTGAATATTCAAAATAAAATACTAATGCGTTTACGAAAACCTGATTTTCATTTTTGCAATTATTTACGAATATGTCGTTAAATATAGGAATCAAATAATATATTCTAAAAATTCCCTCAGATTTGAGGTGTTTTTCAAATGAGTTTATCGATTGACGTATAAGAATGTAATCAAATTCTTTATAAATCTGTTATCAAATTAAAACAAAACGAGGAATCGATAGATAAGCGAATTCATAAAAATGATTCATAATTTACATCAGAATTGTTGTTCTGTGCGATAGGTTTTCAACTAAGTTATAAAAACACTCAAACGAAGCGAATCTACATTAGAGGCAAAAAATGGCGAAAATTCCACAAATGAATAATTTATTGCATCAGAAATTGTGACAAAAAACTTATCCCAAGTTCTATGAAGTAGTTATTGAAGTCATCGAAACTCAAGTTTTTTCAATAAATTAGAATAACTTATAGATTGAGTGAAATAACATTTAGGAACAGAAAATGATTTTACTCTAAAAGGACTGACTTTTTTGTGTATATATTTTAATATTTATTTGTGTCATATTTAATAGCGATTACTATAATTAGAGTAAAACTGGAAAAGTAAAGTAAAAAACCTTTTGATAGATAGGATAGAAATTGCGCTCTAATTCACTCGATTGAGAAACTCTGAGAACAACAAAATTAGATCAAAAATATTCTCTTTTTGTGTTTAAACCAAAAGTTAATTATTCTCTTAATTCGTACTCAAAGAGAGAGAAAATTAGAAAACAGGTATCGAATATATTATGTCAACTAATTGTCACTCAAATCGCTTCAAACAAACGATTCTCAGATTTCGATAGTCTTTCAAACAAATGATTATCATTAATGTCGAAGAGATATGCCTTTAAATGGGACTTCATTTTTGGAAAACTCTAGTATTCCAGCGATAAAAAAGTCTTTGAACAACAAAATTGAATGAACCGAACATTTCTCTGACTTTATATAAAAGTTTAATTCTTGTGCTCTCATAAAGGAATGCACTCATAGATAGCGTCTAACTATACACAGCTCTTACCCTCAGTGACGTCCCCTCAATAAGTAAGAATTGACACAAGAATAAGGCAAATAAGGTTTTCCTCATTTGATTACAAATTTTAATATAAGACTTGACTTTATTTGAATTAATTTGCAAATTGTGTCGAAAATAATATTCTTTCGGTTATTATAAATGAATATTCAGTTGGAAATAATCGGGAATAATATGTATTGAGGGTTACGTCACTGGTTATTCTGGTGTCAGTGGTGGTGGTGTGCTGTCAATGCCCTGTGCTGTGTGCTGTTGTGGTGTGCGCTGTGTATAACTATTTGCGCAAAGCTCTACTCTACAGAACTGGAGTTGAGTTGAATTTTCAGTTCTCTCCGAATGTTTAGGTGAAGAACACATTCAGTTTGGGATTGAATTGTGAATTGAGTCCAATCGCAGGCATAGAATGGAATGCAATGAATATAACAGGAAATGGACTCTAAATTGATTAGGAATTAGACATTACTTACGACTCACTTCACCATTGATTACAACATAAATATAATTATGGATTAATTGTGAAAATTATTCAAAAATCAGTTCATTATTAATAAGTTTTGCTTTGATTTAAGTTTCGCTTCTTTTCAATTCATTTCCAATTCTTTGTTTTGTTTGTAGTTTTGTTTGCGTTTACGACTATTTTTCACTCATTTTTCACTTCAAATCCATTCAATCGTTTGATTCGTGAAAATAATTATTTGATTCTTATATTACGTCAAAAACTGTGACAAACATTACATCAAATTATTTGATATTTTTATTAATAATCGCCAATAATTTGTCAACAATTGAATCAAATCTTTATAATCGACACAATTATTGACAATTAATTAGCTTTTTGTGTGAATTTCAATCAAAATATTCCCAAATATTTATTTTGGATTAAAAACCCAAACAATGGATCGAAAGCCGATCGGAACTATTGATGACAACATCAATGACAACGACTGCAACAGTAATGACAGCAACACTTCTTCGGCAGACGACAAAACATACCATTTTCGTAAGGGTTCAGATTTGGATGGCTTTGAATCATTCGGCGCTCTTTTCGCGGACGGCCTCTTCACAGATCTGGCCATTTGTTGTGCGGGTCGAGTGTTCCGCTGCCATCGGGTAGTGATGGCGGCCTCCAGTGCTTACATAAAGAATGCTTTGAGTGCTTTCAATGGCTCCGAAAACAACAATTGTAATACAGTTATGATTCTTCCACAAGAGATCAAAGTGGCGGACATGGAGGCCATCCTTCAGTTCATATACAACGGTCAGGTGGAGGTCACAAGAGATGCCATCGAGTCATTCCTCTCGAGTGCAAAGGCTCTTCACATCAAAGGGTTGGCAAACATTAAGTTAGTTTACAATAACAACCATAAGAACCATAACAACAATCACAACAACAATAAGAATAATAAGAATTCGATGAATAGCTGTAATTCTAAGCCATTTAATAACGAGAATCAAAACTCACAAAACTTTAATCACAATAATTGTAATAATAATGAGAATAACAGTAATACTAATACTAATAGTAATTCAAATAATTCGACGAATAATAAGAAGAAAAACGGAATAATTGGCGGAACACCCAATCGGTCGCCAAAATTGAAAACTGATCTCAACTCCAATCATAAATTTGCTGAAAATATTCCTCAAAATCAGAGCTTTCACTCATCTCCAGCACAAACACCAGAGAATGACTCGAAGACTAATCAAACCACTTCTCGAAAGAAACAAAAAGTATCGCCGAAAGCGTTGGCCACAAATGGATTCCCAAACAATACTAAAGAGACAAACGGAGACTTCATTACCATCGAAGATGAAGAAGTGACACAACAGTCCGCCGATCAGAACATTAGCGATGACGACATCGTTAAGGATGAGATCAAAGCTGAAGAAACTGATACCGAAGAGAAGGTCACTCCCATTAAGACTAACGGCACCGAAGCAACGATTCCATCGATGCCGTGTTTGATCCAAATAGATGCCGATCCGACAACTTTCCCCTCATTCTGTCCGGAAAACATTCAAAAAGCCAAACGACGACGAAGTTCTTCGCTTCGGATCGAAGCCAAGAACCAAAAGAATTCTTCGAATTCATTGGTGAAAGTGAACCGAAACAGCGATCAAATTAAGCAAATGGTTCGCACAAGTAATCGAAAGTTGGGTTTCATTCAATTCCATAAGAAGGCCGCCACCACTATATGGAACTCCTCTAACAAATGGAAGTGTGAGATATGCAACAAACTGTATGGCAACAAACAGACGCTGAAAGAGCACATGGATTACTTCCACTCGAATAAAGCCGAACAAATCTTCACGTGTAGTATCTGTGCGAAGGAGTATACCTGGAAAAAGTCATTAATGAAACACTACAGAGATATTCATCAAATCAATAGCACATCACTCTCTCAAATGGTGGCCAACAACACATCCAAGTCTTCGGCTGACGAGACTTCAACTGATGTACCGGCGCTGGAATGGGTCACACAATCGCAGGACAACAGCTCTCAAAGCAAATAATCGGCGATTATTTCTATTCGGAAATAATTGTTTGAAATTCAATTATTTTTATATTTTTAGTGCATATTATTGTCATTTGGATATTATATACATTTATAATAATCACTGAATTGTTGGGAATCTATTCAATCGACTCTTATTTTTCTACGAAATTTGATTCACTTTTAAGTAATTAGTTTTGACTTTTCTTTACTTTTTTCAGAGAATATTCTTATACTACAAAACAATTGATAATTAGTTTCGATTTAAAGTATTTGTTAGACAACTATGACTTCCAGACAAAACTCTGACAAAACTATACAATAATTCTGTGCCTTTGAACGCATAATTAGCCTTATATTTGCTGTCGACGACTATTAATACAATTAATTAATATTCTATTATATAATACGTTATCAGATATTTATTCATTATTTTCAGACTATTTTTCGGATCTTATGATCAAAACTGAAAGAAGTGCTCAAATAATTCAAATAATCGATACTCTCTTTGTTTCAGTTATTATTTATTCAATCAATTAATGCTTTATTTCAGTTAAATAAACAATTTTTATAAATATATATAACTTTTTATATATTTTGTTAACCAAAACCCGATTTATACTATTTTATGTATAGTTCACTAAAAAAGAGGCCTTAAAACGACTTTTTTGTAATAAAGAGGAAAAATATGGAGAATATTAGGGGTCACCAAAACTATTGATTGTAATATAGTTTTCATAATTAACTGATTTTGAAATATAATATTAATGAATATTTTTCTATTTGCAAACTCTTTTGTAGACATTAGTAACTATTAATCAGTGATTTTAAACCACTAATGGTTTTAAATCGCAATTAATAGCTATATATTCGGTTCGGTTCGTAAAACAATTGAAAATGTTTTCCATTGAAATCATAAATAATTTTAAGTACAATATATTTTGTGAATTCATTTGAATGTGATTTTTATATTTTCCAAATAAACTATTCATTTAATAATTTGTAATCATTTTTAATCATTTGCACTGAAATTTCATTAAAAAATATAATAGATTATCAAAATTCGCAATTCTCTACAATCAGTTGCCTTTGAATAGCGTTTCTTTGTTGACATAAACAAGTGATGACTGGTTTGAATCACAATATAACCAATAAATTAGTTTCATTTTCAAAGAGTTATATCGTTTTTGTCCAGCATATAGACTGAGAATCAATTTATTTTACAATTTCTAAGTAATTTGAGTTGTTTTCAGAATTGAGGGGAAAATTCTGTTTTAATAGACTTATTCTCGAATAAGAATCGAAAAAAACACATTTTAATCAAAAGTCAAAAGGTTTTTATGAAAACTGATATTTGAGGAAAAAACCAGTTATTAGTAAAATTAATGCGAATAAGAAGAGGTAAAAATTATTTTTGCTTTTTTGTCGTATGGATATGCAATTGAAATAAACAAAAATGTCATTGCTTCAAATGTACAGGAATTCAGAATTCATGTTAGTTTTGGTTTACAGATAGGAATCGATTCATTTAACGCACATTTATTTGTGACAACAGTTTGAGTCCTAAACTTTGTACTCTGTTGAAAACATTAAATTTAATCTAAAATTGATATTAAAATGATATTAATGTTTGATATTATTGTGAATTCAATAGAATTCTAACGAATCGACAATTCATTGACTGAATAAATGAGAGAAACTGTCGACAGATGTCACCCAAAGAGCTACCAAATTGTCTTAATTTTGATTAACCATTACGTCATTTGCTATCATTCGGAGACAAATCATTAGTTTTTAGTCGTTTTCAAAACGATATTAGTTTTAATTTAATTCATTGCTATTAATGTACTTTCAATTGAACTCAAATTCAAACCAATATTTATAGTAATGTTTACATATTTGATGACCGCTTTCTTCACTCAAATTAAAGCAAATTGTGTTTACTTTTAAAACGGTTTGTAATCTGAAGTTTGATTTAATTTAATGATTGATTGACTTCAATATTTTTAGGGCTAAATCGGAAATTATGGCCAATTAAGTGGTGTTTAGCCGTCGGACGACTCCCTGAAATGGGAGTCGTTTTCGGAAAATCCACACATTTTTTAATTAATATATTTTAAAATCTATTTTGAACTTAAATTTTATTATAAATTTCGGTTATTTTGAGTACAAATGAGTGCAAAGTTTTTGGAGCCGATGTCTGAACCCGAGTGTACCGTTTGGTGCAAAAGTCGGGAACACTCGTTCCAATTGGTAACTGCTGTCAGCGCCCGTCCCTCTACTGATAGACTTCAGGCTTATTGCCGATCTCTTTGTCATAACTTTCCACTAATAAGCGATGAATACGGCAGAAATGTCTTACATATGGGCGCCTCCTGTGGTGACCTCCATTTCGTCCGATGGCTGATAGAAAAATGTCATTCAGAGGTCGATTTGAAGGACACAGAGTCGGGTTGGACTGCACTTCACAGAAGCATATTCTATGGTCAGATAGGATGCGCTCAAACACTCATAGAATTGGGCGCTAACCTCAATGTAGTTGACCGTAACTTTTGTACGCCATTAGACCTGTTAATGTTGGACAGACCGCCTTATATTGAGTACAACCGCTCAGATCCGTGCGATTGCTATGTCTGGGGCTCTAACGTTAACTTCAATTTAGGCGTTGAGACCGAACAGAGCCGTAAGATTCCAGAGATTGTCAACACTTTCAAAAGAGACGGCATTTATATTAAAGAAGTAATGATTCGTAAATTTCACTCTTCATTCCTGACCAACGATGGGAAGGTGTTGACCTGTGGTCACGGACATGGAGGACGACTCGCACACGATTCAGAAGATCTAACCATTACTCCTAAACTCATTAATGGTTTGGGTGATTCATCATATGTTGAGTCAATGGCTTCAGGTCAGGATCACCTCATTCTTCTGGTCAGACATCTCAAGGATAAGTCAGTTGACATCTATTCGTGTGGAAAGAATACATACCATGTGTTGGGTCACAGCCCTCCCCCTGAAAAGCTTTTAACGCCAAAACTTCTTTGCTTAAAGTCTCTAAAACTTGGATTACATCAGAAAATGGGCGATATTTTAGGTGTCGGGGCCGCCAAATATCATTCCCTCTTCTATACCAAAGAAGAATTATTCACTTTTGGTCTAAACGTGGGACAAATCGGTCACTTGAAGGGAGAAAGAACTCAATTAATGCCTCACAGAGTGTCTGCACTCAACTTTAGAGACACCGGTACTCAACTCGAACACGTCGTGACCAGTGATGGCGCCATTGTTTGCTCTACTAATAAAGGCGATGTCTTTGTTCTTCATGAATACCAGTGCCGTAAAGTTGCGTCACTACAGTTGGATATTCAACAGATTTGTGTCGTCGGCGGACATCTGGACGAACGAACAGATGTGGCGGGAATTCATGACAATTCAAGAGTGGAGTTGCAGATAATGTTGTTGACTAAATCTGGAAATATATACCAATGGAAAGGATCTGATCCTACATTAGTTCGCTGTTTGATTGGTTTTGGCCGCAAACTGTCTGTAACTCACATTTGTCTTAATGTTAGAGCCGTTGGAATCGTAACCAGAAATGGAGACGTCTTTTTCGGGAGCGTTTCCAACAGAAAATCGAAGAAAGATATCGAACTCAGAAGAACTTCAATCGATGGCACTAATGAAATGACTCACAAAACCAATCAGAAGTCTATTCCTACAAAAGGAGGCGCACAACAGGTCAAGTCATTCGTCAAATTCATAAATAAAGACGAATGTCATACCATTCACGTTAAGAAACAATATTACATCCAAAGAGCGGTCGCTGTCTTCTGTGACGATCAGAACCGGAATTTCGCTGTTCTTCAGTCGTCACCCAAAATAGGAATGTTGGAAACGGCCTCTAAACCAGACTCTCAAATGATTGCAGACATGAAGACATTATATGAAACGAGTGATTCCAATGACAACATTCATGATGTGGTCATCAAAGTGGGAAACAGACAATATTTCGCCCATAAATTCATTCTTTCGAATCGATCGGAATATTTTCGAAAAAAGTTGTCATTAGATCCCGAATGTGATTCAATTAATTTCGAGCAAACTTTGATTAATTCGATCGAAGCTTTCGAACAAATCCTTAAATTTATTTATTTTAATTCAAATGATTTGTTCGAAAACTCGAAGAAATTGAATTGGAATTGTCTTAAGACTGTTCCCAACAATTCGGAGAATAAGAACAAAAATAATAAAAAAGAAGATAAAAATAAGAAATCTAAAGATAAGACTAAAACCGATCCTTTAAAAGATTTGAAGGAAATGTCAAGAAAATTAGGGGTCATTTGGTTATACAAATGGTTGTCCAGTAATGGCGTAGAAATTGTTGGCAATAAAGTGAAAGTAATAGACAGATGTCTTCCTCCGAAACTGGTCTTCGATCGCAATACACATGAATTCTATGACCTTATCATAAAATCTGAAGACAAAGTTGAGTTCAAATGCCACAAATGTCTTCTTATGTCACGTCTCGAGTACTTCAGAGGAATGTTGAGCTCCGGTTGGATCGAAGCCTCGACTAACAACGCTCTTACGCTTCCGCTGTCGGCGAAGGTATTGGAGATTATTATGGATTACGTCTATAAAGACCAGTCTTCAAAACTGGAATCTATTGAAGATCCAGAGTTTATTTGTCAGGTTTTGGTGATCGCCGACCAATACTTGATTCCACTCCTGAAGACATACTGTGAATATGTTTTAGTAAATCTCTGTAAGTGTTTCACAATTTATTTATTTTACATTTCATTCATTTTTCAATTCAATTTGAGTGACTCTGAGGAATGCCTGCGAATTCTTGGAGTTGTCGTATATATATAACGCGGAACAATTGAAAAGATGTAGTTTAGACTTCATTTGTATTAATCTCCAGACTCTATTCGAAACCAAAAGTTTAAGCGTTTTGAGTGAAAACGCGATCAAAGACTTGACTGAATGCTATCAAAATCTGGTAAAATTTAAACACTTAACCATTGATGTCGTTCTTCTGATTTCGTTATTCGTGTTTAGATCACTCGACCGCACAAAAGACGTGTTCCCCGACACTCGTCTGCTCCTAATTCTGAAGAATTTGAACGAATATTTTCATTATTCGATTCCAACGATGACTTCACTGTTAATATCGATGAAAAGAAAGCAATTCTCAAACAAAAGACGAGAACAAAGAGGTCTAATAGACATCGCAATGAATCCACTTCTTCTGATATCTTAGAATCAGAAGACTTACAGTTATCCAAACTTTCCTTAAGTTCACCGAAAGAAGACTCGGAATTGAAAAAACGTTTGAATTCAGAAGAAAAACAAAACAAAAGTAATGTTCTGTCGATTGATATCAAAGATGAGAAGACTTTGCAGACAAACAACGAGTTATCAGTGAAACCAAAACCTTTAAAATGGGGAATGAATTCGTCGACAATTCCGCCGCCGATTAGTTTCAAAGATATAATTACAGCCGAAGAGAAACAATTCACAAAAATATCGAAACCAAAACCAATTGTTTCTCCGAATTATAATCAAAAACCGCCACAATTTGTCCGACAAAATCCAATATCAATTCCTCGAAGAACTGTTGCCAACAGTTCGCCGAAATTAGAAGGAATAGAATCTAATCCTCCGAAATCTTTTGCCGAAATGGCAGTTTCGCCGCCAAAAGTCCATTCGAATCCTTGGAAAAAGTTTGAAAGTTGTTCGCCGACTACTACTCACATAAATCAATCAATTCTTTCGAGTTATCCTCAAATTGATACCATTTCGATGAAAGATATCGTTCGCGCAGAAGAAGAGGAGCTCCAAAATCTGAGGGCATCGCAAACAAAACCACTGCATATTATAAGTATTGAAGACAAAGCAATAGAAGAGTTGCTTGACTACTATAAAGCCAATTGCAATCCGAATGAGTACATTACTGTGGAAAGAGTGATCTCACGGGTGGCCGAACCCGTCTGGAATCGCAATCAGTGATCGATTGTGTTGTCATTAATTTTAAAAATGTATTTCTAGTGTTTTGTTAATTAGATTTTGTTCTCAAAATAAATTTGTGGTTAAAATAATGAAAATCTGATTAATTGAGACATCAGTTCGTTGGCACACATTTTAAAAGCATTTGCATTTAAATTGGATGACCTCGAGATTGACATCCAAACAGATTTTCTAAGTTGAAATTCTCGCTCATTCTTACCAAGACGCATCTTTTTTCAAAATGTTAAAGATACTTAGACTAAGTTGACCAGATTTTAAGTGTATCAACAAGGCTGTGCAATCTACAGGTACATATCACAATCAAATAATTAATTTTGAGACTCTAATTGTCTCAACTTATCATTCAATTAGTTTCAGTGGTTTTTTAATTCGAGTTAAATGTCTGCAAAAATGTTGTCTTTTCGAGCAAACCGTTCGATAAGATGCAGAGGTATTGTCAGTCTTTACTTCAATACATGCGCTCTTAGTTCAAATTTTTGCGATTCTATATTCTAGCAACTAATCTGAACGACGGATAAAATAACTCTTCGATAGAATATTCTGTATAAGAATCGCATTCAACGCATATTTCTCTGTGTATTCTTCTCAACCATTCGCGACATTCAAACGAATCCAATATTTTATTGAATTAGGATTTGATTTTAAGATTTGCATTAAACGGTGTAAACCCACTCAAAATCATTTGATTCCTGAGTCAAATAAATGAGAGACCGGTAAGAATAACTCAACACTCCTTTTAATCTTTCAATCAAATTATAACAACTTTCAAATCAAAAACAGATTCTAGATATTTTAATTTAACTTGATCATTTTAATTGAAATATTGTGAAAGCAGATACAATATTAAATCTAAGTAAAGTCAAATATTTTAGTCTTTTTCTTTAAATGCGAATAAATCTAATGATAAGAATTTTGATTTATTGTGATTTGCAATCATTTCTGTGATTCAACGCATAAATAATTTGAATCTCAATTTTGCTTCAATTAAATTGAGAGCAAAATTCGTTTAATTTAATGCAAGAATTATTGAGTTCTCATCCAATTTGATCATTATTTCACATTTCAACAAACAATTTATTTATTATTCAGACGAAAGTCAGTAATTAAGTATTTGAAACCTTGGCGATTTTTACATTGCCTCTGCATTTGAGAAATCATATTACTTGCTTTTTCATCGGCATTACAATCAGCTCGATAATTTAAAAGCTTGAAACCCAAGCAAATGTCAGTTCAAATTATAAAAAAATGAATTCTTTGAAAATATTTGTTTTCAGTTCTCTTTTTCTGTTGAGGCGAACAAAAATTATTTGTTAAGTAATTCAATATTCAATGCATTTTATTATTTGATTTATGACTTCGACTCACATTTATATAACTTTTCTTTTAATATTAAAAGAATTAGAAAATGAAAATTCAATTTATGTTTTAAATTAAAGATTTTGAGATTAAAATTGAGAATAAAAATCATTAAAATTAAACTCATTTTGTCTTTATTTGAAAATTTATTGAATAAATTATTTTAATGGGGATTTCGAGACGATTCTGATGAAAATCTTGAAACTGTTCTGGTCAATTTTTTCTTAATTTAAACATTAAATCTTTTGGGTAATAAGATTTGCTTTTGATGGTAATAAATATAAGTAAAGTCACTCTACTTTTCTTTTTGATTACTTCAAAATAAATATGATTTTATATTAGATTTCTTCTAAATATGACAAAAATGATTGAAAAGACTTTACTTTGAACAAAGTCCCTGCAAAGCCACTGCAAAGCCCCTGCAGGATTTTCTTTCAAAATATATTTCTTACTTTTTCTAATAGAAAACAAATTCAATATTCGTTTTGAAATGGAATCGAAAATTTTGAATAACATTTTGTGGAAAATAGTGTTTTGTTTGGCAACACTTTCACACATATTGGCGAATATACCCACTATTTCCGCCGTCAATACTACAGAAACTCAAATATCAGGTAAGGCTTAATGAAAAGTCTCACTCTATGTGTTGTCTATTAATTATGATATTTCACGAAATCTCACCCGAATTCGTAATAATCGTTTACTTCAATCGAATTGAGTCAAAACATGCGATAATTTTCTTTAAGATTTCCCAATCATTAGATTTACTGTCAAAACCAAAAATATATATTTTAATGTTTTCTCACACGAATTTGACAAGACAACTTTTCATCTTTGACAAAGTTTATCATTCAGTATAATCTAATGAATAAACAGTTCTTAAGATGTTTTCTCCGGGCTTTTTGCAAATATTTCAGAGAATTTAATCAGTTCTTTAGTCTACCGACAAATTAAAGCATTGATTAAATGCAAGATAAGCTCCAAAACACTAATTTTGAATCGAATCAGAATTTTTTATGTAAAGGTTTGAGTGAATTCACAAAATGTGTTGAATTCCAGGAATAAAACTAAAAATAAACTAAACTATCGATCGTTTTTCATATGTGAATAAAATTAACATAAATGCAGACAATTGTCTCGTTTTAATCATTTCTCAATTATTCTCTTCTTTCCTAACCTTTAATCAGACCTTTAGTCTCATTAATTAATTACTAACAAAAAATTTTTCGATGAAAACACAATTTTTTTACTTATCTTTTTCTCTAAATCTCTTTCTGAAGACTTATTACAAAACAAAGAATATGTATTCCGAGTGATCTTTAAGTCGTCTCAAGTTCCAAGAAGTTCTGTGTTTCGTAAAGTCTCATTTTATATGAATATAGAGTCTCTATTATAGATTCAAAGTTAGATTGCAATGAATTATAGATAGTATACTCACTTTAGATATGATTCAAATTCAAGTAGGAGTCAATGATTGGTCGGATCTTCTAAAAAATCAAAACCTTCTACCAGTAAAAGCATAAACTATGCAGAACTTGAGTTTCGGTTTTCTTAAAAATCACCGATCAAGATTTTGACGAAGTATTAAAACAAACTACCTCGCTTAAATAAACATTTCTTTTGAGTTTCGATAAATAACGCACATTAACCTCTTAAACAAACACAAATTATTAATAAAGGTTTGAACCATCATGGTTAAGTTATTTACAAGCAAGAATGAGATATTTTTAAACCAATTTAATCTTTGATCTTTGTTTATCAAATTGGAAAATTAAAATAGTTCCTGCAACATCAAATGAGATTCTTTACCTATTTT